>JABJVR010002798.1:0-16802 GCA_025773905.1 Chitala chitala
AATTAGTAATTAGACAATATAATCATAACAAAATGAATTTAACCAAAGATGTATTAATTCAGGGTGATATTCTATTCTGCCTGTTAGAACCCAGTGGTTTTCTCTGCTGTGTACTTTGAGACGTATATGCCCAGGCCAAACTCCTTGCCCCCACGGATGTTGAAGCCCAGGCAGTAATCATCAGAAGTGGTGTAGAGGTGGACAATCCTCCTGAGAGCTCCAGCTGAGCTTGCCTCAGAGGGTGTCCTTCCACTCTCCTCCACCACCATCCTGCGATGAATCAAGTCCACCCTGTAAGCACACACACACACACACACACACACACACACACACACACACACTCATATGTGGACTACTAACTCCTTGTGCCACACCATATCAGTCATATAACATCAGACACAGGCATGTGAATTTGTTACATTTTACCTGGCTGGTAATACTAGTGTGCTTTTTATAGCTAATGAAAAGTCTCTAATCAGCAACTTGTCACAGATTCAGGTGAGATGTACATACCAGGTTGTCTTCTCCTTGGAGTAGCGTATACCAGGCACTTTGCCCACACGCCTCACCACCATGCGTAGCCGATTGTTTCCTGTCAGAACCTTGACCGCAGTGCTCATGGTAACGCTCTCTAGACTGATGCCATTCACTTCCACCAGCTTGTCACCCACACAGAGGCCTGCCTGCTCTATAGGAACAGACACACTAATACGCAAATCCATCTACACCAATATTAATTCAATACTACTTTTTAAAATTAAGGTGTGATTTTGTTATCTAGTACATACACTATGGAATTTTGAGAGCCAGTGATATACAGAGATGAGCAAACATGCATATACTACACAGACACACACACACAGACACACACACAAAGACTCTTATATACAAGTACATGTATATATGCAAGGAAATGCATGTACATTTACACACTTGAAATGTATATCTAGACTTATACACACACAGATAAATATGTACAGACATACAACCAAACATTCAATCTCATAACAACCATTAAGAACCCTTTTCTACCTCAAATAAAATGTGTTTAATTTTTTTTTTATCACAAGATTAAAAACGTGTTCCCAGAATTAAACCTGTTCACATGCACTCTTACCTGCAGAACTGTCATCCTCCACCTTGCTGACAAAAATGCTGAGACCATGCTCAGATCCACCACGCACACTGAAGCCCAGCCTGCCATCAGCACTTTTCTCCACGGTGATTGTGTGGATGTCCTCGCTGTCATCACCGCCTGGGCGTTACATAGACAAATACATGGAGTCAAAAGTTTGACTGTGCGAGTCAAAGACGAGGATACCATGTCATGACTCAAAGCAGTTTCATGGCTATTCTGTCATGACTCAGAGCAGTGCTGTAGGCATTCTGTCATGACTCACAGCAGCATGGTGAGCATTCTGTCATGACTTACAGCAATGCAGTGTTCTGTCATGACTCAAAGCAGAATAGTGGGCATTCTGTCATGACTTACAGCAGCATAGTGGGCATTCTGTCATGACTTACAGCAATGCAGTGTTCTGTCATGACTCACAGCAGAATAGTGACCATTCTGTCATGACTAATAGCAATGCAGTGGCTATTCTGTCATGACTCACAGCAGCATAGTGACCATTCAGTCATGACTTACAGCAATGCAGTGGCTATTTTGTAATGACTCACAGCAGTACCGTGACCACTCTGTCACGACTTTCTGTCATCATTCACAGTACTGCATTGGCCACTATATCATAAAACTATCAGCAGAGTAGCTTACACTGTCATACCTCACTGCAACACAGCAGGCCAGCAGTGATACACTGGCCTTACCATCCACCGGTGAGTTGATGAGGATGACTCTGCCCATGGGTGAGGAAGATCTAATGCCCCGCTGACGCTGCTGCTTCTTGTGTAGGTAACGTGTGGCTGTGTGTGCCCCCCCTGCGTGACTATTGGGGAAGGTCCCATTGGTGGTCTCCCTTTGGGCCGAATCCGACGCATGGGCCATAGTAAAAAGTGCCTCCCCAACATGCGTGGTGCTGTCTCAGGGGTGCCCTGGCTGCTGATCCGCTTAGAGCCACGGTCGCTGTCCTTCACTTTAGATTATTCAGCATCACAAGAAAAGAACACAGACCTCTAACAACAATCTCATCATTTATATCAACAGCTGAAGTTGGAATCTATGCCTTGGAGTAATGAGGAGTGTGAGGAGGGAAGATTTTGTACTACACACAGCCTGGGTAACACAAAATCACAAGATTAATAAATAATGTTCACAATCATCGTTGAACTGCTGAAGGCACCACGAGTGTTAGCCTAAGGGAGGGTACATTCGACTGCCTATGGCGCTCTCTGGTGGCTAGGTTTCTCTCAAATTGTCACCTGAGTATAAACCTCCTTACCTGCTCACCTTGACGCTGCCTGACAGAGAACCGTTCATGTGTCTTCTCTTTGCTACAGTAACTCAAACATCTGCAATTCAGGAGACAAATGAAAAACAAATAAATAATATAAATAAATGATATATGCTGAGGTCTTTTCTAAAGAAAGAACGTGTCTGTGTTTCGTAATGATAAAGGCTAGAAAATGCATGTATCTCTCATTTGTACAATTTATAGTAATTTTTCATGTATACTGTAGACTCAGGAAGAGCTGTAGCTACAAGAATGATTTCGGAGAGTTCGTGAAGTAATTCCAGCACCTCGGACAGCGTAACAACAACCAGTTCGGTATAGACCGGCTAACGAAAAGTAAGGCAAAAGTACTTGTGGGATACGGCCTCACTAATATTATTTTCAAACAGCCTTTATTAAAGGCAGATGCGAATTGAAACTGCTTTTGATATGTTTTGATATCTAAAATGTTAAAGTTAATAAATGTGTCTATTAACAAGAATTTCGTACATATTCGTAGCAACTATTAATTCTATGGAATTACGTTATTATGTTAAGTTTATACAGCTGGCTGTCAGAAAATGAGAAAAGCAATCCTCATAAAGAGGATTAGATAAACCGAGATAATAATTTAATAAGATTAATTTTGAATTTAGTAAGATTCAGTCTCATGAACACCATATTAAATCACCTATTTTCATAGGCTACAAGTTATAAAATATTTATACAGTTAACCTGAACTCACAATTTAGCAAATAAAAACTATTACACAAGGTTTATTATCATTACCTGTCTGCTTCCATGATGTGCCGAATGACCGAACTTTGGACGGCAGCACATCTCGGCAGGCTAAGGACCGCCCTCTTGGACAAGCGCATTGGTTTTGTGGACTATCGTAACGACAGAGTGCCTGTCTCGCATTCGTTCTTGGTAGTGTCAATCTTGCACTTGACTTCTACGGCACAAGGCTTGTACCTGCACAATTTCGTACTTGGTGAAGTTTCTATCGCGACTGTGGATTGTTTAAATAGTTATCTACGCCAAGCAAAACCGGAATTCGAGCCCTAGGTTATGTACAATGATGCCTAACATACCCTAAAATACAGTTTCATTCAGAACGAACCAGTTTTTTTTCTTTACGGTACACTTAAAATCACTCTTCTTGAGAGGAACCACTCATCCTCACTACTCAGCTGGATGACTGAGAATATTCATTGACTTAAAATCGGTGCTGCATCGATTTAAAAAAGGTGCTGCACCTTAATCCCACTTGCCTGTGAGCTGCTGTAAGAAGAGAATTTCCCCACTGTGGGATCAATAAAGTTCGATCTAATCTAATCTAATCACGTTGATAAAATGTGAAAATGAATGTGGAAATTGCAACTAAACAAGATAGTGTTTACATTCTGACATCATCATATATGAATGCGATGTATGCAGATTCGATGGTTTGATAAAGTACGTATATTTTGTTTACTAGAAGTATGTTATGCTTTTCGTTGTAAACGTTACAGTATGTTCAACATTTCTAACGACTGACTATAGGACGAAAAAAGATCCACTTCCACTTCTTATGTAAAAGAATGTCAGCCATCCTACCAGAACTATTTTCTAAATTGCTGTAATTAACATACTAAGTACAGTAATTATTGACAGTTTCGTTTTTGAAAAATTTTTTACCAAAAGGAATGTGTAAAAACTTACACAACAGGAAGCTACGACTATCAGACCAATCACAATGCGACTTTTGTTAACGCCCAGTTCTTTCAACCAATCACATTTGAGTTTTTTTTAACGCCCTGTTTCTTCAGACGATCTACCGGATTAAACAATAACTGGCCTTGAAACGGCCACATTGTCGCTTTTTGGTGCTGCCATTGGGTGGACCTGACAGATGATAGGGCCGGTACAGCGTCAAGGTAGTTAGACT
This sequence comes from Chitala chitala, assembly GCA_025773905.1. Lineage (NCBI taxonomy): Eukaryota > Metazoa > Chordata > Actinopteri > Osteoglossiformes > Notopteridae > Chitala > Chitala chitala. The sequence continues at coordinate 4,321 of JABJVR010002798.1, forward strand.
GGCAGTGATCGTGAGCCGGTAGTATCTTTGAAAGGTCATACATCGTAGGGTTTGAAAGGATTTGTAAGGAAGAGAAGGCGCATAGGTACGTATTCATTCATTTATTTATATTTTAGATATTGTACGGGGGCCTGCAATATTCTATGTACTCTTATAGAATTTAATGTATTTTGGTATTTTATTCAAGATGCCGTGCACCCCGTGTAATTTGAATGTGTCACTCAATATCAAACCTTAATGATACCGCTAACCTGTTTTAAAAACACATTTACTAAGAATTTAATTGTAGAATTACCAGTATTGATTCTAAATTTCATAACATGACAGCCGTCAGCCATACAAATTTAAAACATGCATTCTCCATTAGCCAGTTGATATTATTGGTCTTTAAAAGAAGGAAAAAATATTTTATTTCGTGGGGCTCACAGCAAATAGAATACATAGTCGGGGACAGTCTGCAATGTCTTCTATGGCTACAAATTGTAGATTTGTGATTTTCATTCATTTCATTCCGTTCTGTTAATCGGTAACACCTACAAAATTGACGAATTTGTCGTCGAAGTAGTTACTGTTTGCACATGATAAAAATCTGGTGCGTTTTCACCAAAGAAGTTGTGGATTCACAGATATGGACGTGCTTTAAAACAGGATGTGATTTTCTCAGACTGCTTTCTCCATTTAAATTTTACAGAATCTTAAATTATTATAATACTTTTATTAAATTTTAATCTTTCCCACTGCATTCGGGAGCATAATTTTATGATAATGAGGCGTTTTTGTACAGTGTATCTGCAATTAATGGGAATCTCTGCACGTTTAAAATCAGAACACCTATAGATGTTTGAAAACGAATGTAAAACTTGCGTGTCAGCCGTAATAAAGGCTATAACCTGAATATACCCGTTCGGCAGGTTCGCTGTAAAGATATACAGTGTATAAAGTTCATCGCATTAGCATAATGACCTTACAGTCACAAGACTTACAGGACTGAGTGTGATAACATGCTCGTGTTTGGTCTGTTGGTAGCAGGTTGAACCATGTCAGGAGAGTTACCCAGTGATATTAATATCAGCGAGCCACGCTGGGACCAGGGCACGTTCCTCGGCAGGGCTAAGCATTTCTTCACTGTCACTGACCCGCGCAACGTCCTCCTGTCCAACAATGCTTTGGAGGAGGCCCGGATCATTGTGCAAAACTACAGGTGCGAGTCTCCTCTGTCATTTGTAGCGAGGTTTAACACTGATCCACCCAGGGCATGCATACCTGCCCATAATCATGCGTTGTCCAGAAAGAGTAAAACACATGCTTGTTTTACTAAATCAAATGTATAACTATAAAAGTGTAACGCTTAATTGATCTTAAAACTGAGTATTTTCTGACAGGGCATAATCTGCAAATAATATATTCTTGGGCCCACAACTCTTCAGCCACACCTCTGTCTTGTAGTTGTTAAAGTGTAAAGAACACCTTATAACTCATTCTTGAAGTGGCTGTAGTTATCGTAGCTACTATCACACAATTGTATAACACAGTTCAGTGAAAGTCATGCTTCTTTGTAGCTAATGCTTATTTGGTTCAGGCTGAGTATGTTTTACTGTTTGTGGTGTTACTAGGCAGGGTATTGTGAAACCGGGACTCACTGAAGACCAGTTGTGGAGGGCCAAATACATTTACGATTCTGCCTTCCACCCAGACACGGGTGAGAAGATGATTCTGATTGGACGAATGTCTGCGCAGGTGCCAATGAACATGACCATCACTGGCTGCATGTTGACATTCTACAGGTAGGTGTGATGGTACTTTTTTGTTGTTATGTCTCTCAACTAGGGCTGTGCTAAGCGGTGCACCATTCCAGGAGACTTATTCCTTGACGTTTCTGCTTTAACTGACTTTTACAGGACAACCCCAGCTGTGGTATTCTGGCAATGGGTGAACCAGTCCTTCAATGCTGTCGTCAACTACACCAACCGCAGTGGAGACGCTCCCATCACCGTGAAGTACGATGGCCGTATCACTTCTCTACGCCCCGACTACATTTTACTAGGGACAGAGTATCTTCTCAGCTGGGAAGAGACTATTTTCCCAACTGTGGCACTTTGTCTTGTTCAGTGTCACTGAACTGTAGCTGACAAATGGATAGTGTGTGACACAGGTAGGCTCTTGGTGGATCCCGTAATGTGATGACAGGAGTGCCTGGGCTGCAGCAGTTACACATTTAGTCGGTCATCAGATATAATGTTGTCCTATTGTCCTGGTTAGCTGACTGTAACGGTAACCATTGTACTGGTTACCTCTCCTTTCACAGGAAGGTGGTAATTGTGTGAGACTTGTGGCTCTTCTATGTTTCTCTGCAGTCAGCTTGGAGCTGCCTATGTCAGTGCCACTACTGGAGCTGTGGTTACAGCACTGGGATTAAAGTCTCTCACTAAGGTACCGCTTCAGTCTGTCCTTGTATGCCTCTCATCCTTTCTCATTTAGCTGATAATGTTACGTACAGACTCCACAGTGTCAACACAGAGGCCTGTGATGGAGGGTCTGCTGTGCCTGTGAATGACCTGTGTGGTGTAGGGTCTGTCGTGCCTGTGAATGACCAGTGTGACCTAGGTTCTGCCGTGCCTGTGAATGACTGGTATGACGTAGGTTCTGCTGTGCATGTGAATGACTGGTGTGTTGTAGGTTCTGCCGTGCCTGTGAATGATTGTTGTGTTGTAGGTTCTGCCGTGCATGTGCATAACCGGTGTGGTGTTGGTTCTACCTTGCCTGTGAATGACTGGTGTGGTGTAGGTTCTTGTGTGAAGGACTGTGATGATTTTCATGTGTACTGCTTCAGCACTTCAGTAATACTGGTGGCTTGATGCATACATGATGTCTTTCCTTGTCCCTGCAGCACCTGCCTGCTATAATGGCACGTTTTGTTCCCTTTGCTGCTGTTGCTGCGGCAAATTGCATTAACATCCCATTCATGAGGCAAAGGTGAGACTAAGCTGTGAATGTACATTAGTCTGATGAACTTTAGGGTTGCCTGTGTAGGTAGACTTGATCATGTTAGCTGCTCAGGTAGTAAGAAATTGCTCAATTTGTCTGCTCATTTTCTAATGTCTGGAGATAATTCTAGGAACACATTTCGCAAAGTTCTCAGGTCGGTTAACCTGATCCAAACTCTTACATGCGCCCATTCTCAGGGAACTAAAGTATGGGATTCCTGTGACAGATGAGGAAGGTAATCGCTTAGGCGAGTCCTCCAAGGCAGCCCAGCAGGCTATCATCCAGGTGGTGGTGTCCCGGATTGGCATGGCTGTACCAGCTATGGGTAAGACTGGCATCTGTTTTGTGGAAAATTACTGTGGGAGTGCTTATGTTCATGCAACATATCAGGTGTCATCTAAACTAAGTCTTAGTTGTAAAGAGTTCCAGAGTTATCCTTTCACACATCGTCCGTCTTTGACAAGGAAGCCCATAGTAGGCTAACAGGCTTGTGTTTCCACAGGTGAGTTTAACAGGTAGGTTCTGACATTTGGGTACCTCATCACGACACTCTACGGTGATGCCTACTGTAGGCTGGTTTCTAAAGGGCTCTCTTGGCTTTGAGAAAATGGCATTCTTCTGCATGTGTGTTATGTTGTTAGAAACCTACAGTGCAATACCACGAAGAAGGGTAGGTGGCTCACAGCACATCACCAGGACAGGTGTTGTAGAGTTCACCCATTCAAGGAGATTACACATTAGAAGTGGAGTTGCTGGTCTCGTCACGATTAAAAACTGTGGAATAAAAGAAAGAGATTAGAGAAATGGATTTGTAGAAGTATTCTGTGAATTCTGAATTTCTCTGTTCTGTATTCTAAGCTATTCCACCTGTCATCATGAATGCACTGGAAAAGAGAGCCTTTATGAAGGTGAGTCTAGGTGCATTTGATTGTTCTGCCCTCATCTGTTCCATAAACATTGTGTGGAATGTCAACTTTAACTCTGTTTCACCTTTTTTCTTTTTCAGAGATTTCCTGTGCTCAATGCACCTGTGCAGGTGGGGCTGGTGGGGCTCTGGTGAGTATTCTCAAGAGCAACACCCTCTATCTGTAGCTGTGGGCGGAAACACAGCCCACTAGGTGTGGGAGGGGTCCAGTTCTCAGTGCTGATGAACATTTAGCTGTATTAAACTATACAATATAACAGTAGGTAGAAATCTAAAAAATTATTACAATGGATAAATTACATGTGTACATCTGGATTGTGGATTCTTCTGCCCCCATGTCCTTTTAGTGTATAGTATTTGCTATTTTACTGAAGATGTTCAGATTAGGTAAATTCAACAGGTCCATTTGTGGATTTGAGTTCACCTTGACAAATCTTGCATATCTCTTTCAGCCTGGTGTTTGCTACCCCACTCTGCTGTGCGCTGTTCCCACAGAAGAGGTATGGTTAAAACACATATGAGTGCCCAGATTCGTTCCTGTGGGTCACTAAGGTCGTGCCCTAAGCAGTGCCCTCTGTTTCTCTCATTGGATGCAGCTCCATGCCAGTGAGCAGCCTAGAGGTGGAGCTCCAAGAGCAGATACACCAGAGCAACCCCCATGCCACCACAGTCTACTTTAACAAGGGCCTGTAGGTGCCCAGCCGTGGGCACCGCCATGGGGCATCACCTCAGGGCAGCCTGTGGGCACAGCACATGGTGTACATCATCTACTCATTGCTTCATTTAAAACTCTACAGGTTCTGTGACAGTGTGACGTTGGGCCAGTGTCACTCCACATACACAACCTTGCCAAACTAAAACCCACTTTGTAACATGAGTTTGGATGAATTCTGTTTACAGTGTTGCTGGGACAATATGAACACGCTGTTGGCATTGGGCTGAGTTTTAGCTCATGCCCCTAAAAACGCAAACACCTACTGCTCAACGTAGCTAGCCTGCTGGTGTTCATTAATGTCAAATTCCATTTCTAAATACAGTTCGGTATAAAACTCCATATTAAACCGTTGTATTTGAAACACAGCACCAACACATGGGGCTGTAATATAATTCACACACACTAAGATTTTTACAAGTTGTCTTTCAGCAGAAAACAGTTTTGTCTTTGCCTGTTAAAGTGCACTTATACTCCGCACTCTTCAGCCAGAACTTCAGTGCCCTTGATCTTTATTACCTAGATTACTATGGCTGATTAGCACAGCTGTGTGAAACCAGATCCTGACACCTTAAGAGAAATCTTTTCCTTAAGAACAGAAAGAAGTCCCCATTCTCCAAATAAGGAATTTTCTCATGTTTTAAAGATGGCTCTGTTTTACACTCATTGGTGAATATTTGGATTTTAGAACTTCTATTAAAGCACACCTTGTACAGAAGTCTAGAAGGTGGTTCTGCTTAGCACAATATTTTGAATGTCTTAACTGTTCACAGTTTGCATTGTTCCTTAGCTGAAGAGAGGAGGAAGCTAAATTGTAAAATAGCCCTTCATCAATGAACACAGTTTTGCCAGTGGATCTAACCAGAGCTGTAGAAACCACATGAGAGAGGAGCACCCATGACCAGTAAAATTTAAACTTTTTGTATATGCATTTTTCACAAGCTGTAGATGTTCCCTAAGTAAAAATTTCTCCTATGTACACTGATATACCCCTATTGTTTTTATTTTATCATTCCTAAGGGGCAAGTAGGTTGTTTATGCTGTGAAAAAATGAAGAAAATAAACCCAGTTGTGAAATTTAACAAGGATGTGCTGCATGACCTGGTTCTGTAGGCTTTCTGGGTTTCATTTGAGCTGCTAATGAAGTTTAGCCATCACTATGCAGTTTGTCATCTTGTGAGATGTGTAATGTATCTCTGGTGAAAACATTGCTGTTTGTATGAACAATGGTAACAATTGCATTGCAAAGAACGTATGCTTTGTAGTTAAAACTGGAGGAACTACAGGATTGCCACGTTTTACCTTTATTCGTGTTAAGGGGGCACAAAGGACAAAGACCATTTTGCACTGGCAGCAGGCACAATAAATTAATGTGTGAACAGTTCTGTACACTTATACGTTTCTGTTAAGATAGCTTGTAGTTTCAACAAGTTTCTGTGTTTGGAAGCAAACTTGTGTGTCCGTTGGCAAAGATGCACAGAATTGGTTGTAGGACACTCCTCCCTGTTTATTAGTCAACAGTCATTTGTGGAATGTGTGCTGTTATAAGGATCAGTGTAGGTGTAACGCAGCTTGTGATTTGGTGTGTGATATGTTCATTTAATTTATAAAGAGAAGTTATTTGTTGAGTACATTTGGTGTTGAGCCCATGGCTTTTCTTGCACTGTCTATGCAGTTATGTATATTTATACACACTATTTAAAGACGCCTTCAAACTACATAGTTACAGTCTATGACACAAGACCAGTTAAATATTGTACTAGGGGTGACGTGGCCAAAGAGTTTAATCCAGGGTTTATTATGGCCTGTTTTTGTCAAGTATTTTGTAGGCTAGCTGCTTTGTTTTTCAAATTCTGAAATGGTTGCCTAATAAATTTTGATGTTGGTTATGGTTAGCATAGACCATAGTATGAACTAATTTCCTAGTCAGATCAATGTTTTTCAAAAAAAATCAAAGCCAACACTCAAAACTATTGGTTATGGTATATCTAGTGATGGCTGTAAAATATCCAATAAATGACTCTGTCTCCATGTTTTTTCCCTAGTGTTTTGTATTAAGAGTCTGTTATAACAGCTATGGGTGTACAATAAAGGATAAGAAAACTGGTGTAAAAACCTCTGTCTTTTTGCATTACGTAAATATCCTATATGTACTGTGTTAGGTCCACTATGACCTGACCACAGATTTCTGCATTCTCTTGTACTAGAACCCCCAACCAGCACCAACTATGGAGTCCCAGACTGCTCTGTAGTGGGTCTACTGCATTCATAGGCACAGCCCAAGACTGTAATAAGCTAGACACACACCAACACATTCTCATGGCTACTGCTTCAGCATCATCTGTGTACCAGGCTTCTTGTGCTATGTTAGGATGCTGGGTAAGAGTGTCATTGTGTACGACAGAAAAATGAATAGATTTATCCTGCTGAATGCATCTCGTGGAGATTTTCAGAGAGCGTTTTTACCGAATGATGAAACGGCATTTGAGCTGGACTCAGAAGATCATGAACAAAGATTTGGGTGTGATAGGTTTTATTGAGCCTGTACACCCGCTGGACCCCAGGTAGCCCATCTGCCTGCCAGCTGCAACTGTGCAAGTGAGGCATCGAACCCACTCCGTCCACAGAGTTAGGAGCAGGTTGTCATGAGCACATGCACAGCTGTGCTACAGGTCTGAGCACAGGGTCTGAGGTCACTACACAGGTGACACAGCAACTCCTCTGTGTTAGAACACCCTACACTTTAAGGACTAGACACACAGTTCAATTAAATACGGAATGAGCAATGGTTACAATTTAAATCTTGGAAATGTAAACAATCATACCCACAAAAAGATATTCTCAGTTTAATTAATTTTGTGCAATTAAGTCATATATGGTAGCTCTGCGATTTCTGAACACAGCCTGTCAGTTCAAGTATGTGACTGCCACACTACAAGTCTACTTCTGAGCCTGGATCTTTGTGGCTGCCTCTAAAACAGAAGTGATGTTAACTTTATCTCCAAACTCCTTCTCCCGGTGCTCCAAAAGAACACCCTGGAAATAAAGACAAAAACAGCATTCAGAACTCATTTAAAATCTACTCAATCTGTCAGACACCTTTTTTTTCTACATATTTTTATGAACTCCATTCAACACAGGTCCAGTTACCTGACGGACAAGGTTATGTTGTTTGAAATCTACAGTGCAATACCATGAAAACAGTGGGTGTATGACTCGGTACCCCAGGGGCGTTGCTGTGTGAGGCACACCTGTGTCCCCGATCCGATGACAAACACTCCACCCAAGACAAAGCCTTCCCCATTCATGTTCCCTTGGTAACCCATCTTCCACGCCCGCAAGAAGTTCTGCCACACGCTGAGGCGAACGAACCCCAGACCACCCATCTTCCTCTGCTTGGGTCCATAGAACCGCCGCTGCCAAGTGAAGAAATATTCATGAACAGCATCCATGAATAGGCCATAATGGGATTTTACACAACAAGACGATCATCCCACTCTTACTTCGTCATCCAAGAAGATGTCTCCGGCAAAGTACGGCCTGAAGTCCTGGACCTCTGAATTGACGTTCTCCTTTACCACAGCATACAGAGGAACACCAAGCTTGTCCAGGTGAGGCTTTAGAGAGGACACCTCAGAGGCCTCCTACCAAGACAGCGAAGTTCAATGTGCATAGTCATTCGGCTCTCCAACAGACAAGCACAGCACATGGGCTGACCACAGTCATTTCAGTGGTTAGGATGGCAAACTGTACCTCTCTGCACAAGAATCATCCAGGCCGTCTCACAGCCATGATGACCGCCCCAGAAGTCTCCCACAGGGACCTGGCTTTAAATGTCTTCTTTTCTGCAGGCAGACCAATGAGATTTATTTCACTATCATACTACATTTTGATTCGTAGTTTGGTAAATCCTAATAGATCTTCAATATACCTATAGTACAGCTGCTGCCGTTTTAAGTTATTTGTCAGGATTCGCAAAGTATCCATACAAATTAATAACAATATTTCCTTAAGATTCCCATTTAACAGAACACAGTTATACAAAGTCAATTAGTTTTTCACCCTCCCCAGTTATTTCTGAAGGATCATACAAATCTGTAAGATCACCAACAGTTTAGTCAGACACTAGTACCATCAATGATGTTCTCACCATCTCCTATAGTTGTCAGGTCAGCGTCACCCAGGTACTCCAAGGAGGCCTGCACTGGCTTGTCCAATAGAAAGTCAGTGTTGGCAAGAAAGATGCCAGCAATGGCTGCACCAATTGCCCCCACTCCCAGGGACCACATCCCCATGGCCAAGAATTCACCCTCCAGGACAGCTGGTAGCCCTATCAGAAAACAACAAGTCGAATAGTAAACAGCAGGCTTGTAGGAAAAAAAAAATGAAGCATTCACAGACATCATTTCCATTCCTAAGTTATATGTGCAAATACATCATTTTGTGTTAAATAGATGGTTAGTGTGACTAATAATGGGATGGTGGGTCATCAGAGTGTTTTTGCCCAACACCTCCAGGTCAGTAGGTTTTATTCTGGCCAAGTCTTTGTCACTCTTTATATGCAGAATTTGTATATTTATGTTTCTTCATTCCCGCAGTTTTACTTGAGGTGCTTCCGTTTTCTCCCAAGGTCCAAAGACTTGCAGGAGAACAGCAGACTGTAAATGGCTTCTGCAGTGTTAGTGAGAATGCAGAGTGCACGCTGCCTGACACGCTCAACGTGCTCTTCCTGTGATCTTAAAGTGGACAAGCCATGAGGGAGAATTAATAAATAACTGGCAGGTTTAAAAGCCATGTCCATTCTCTAGCTTTACTTCAAACAACTACTGGTGCCCAAGGCACTGAAATATATCCAAAGTGTTTGCAGCAAGCATCCAAAGTGCTTTCAGGTATTTTTGTGTATACAGTGTATACTGACGGAACAATAGTCTGACATACTATTACACACAGTTCAGCTGTGTACAGACATCGCACATTCTATGCCTGTAAATGACAGTGTATCCATGAGGAAAAACTGCATGGATCACATCAAAAGCTTGAAGAAAAACGGTATTCAAGTATTTCTCTGTGAAGCCATGCTCAAGCCCTAACTGTCTCAGAGGCATAGCTCTTATACCTCCTTGCCGTATGTGGACTGGACACTCCGCTGTTTCATTCTCCTGTGCCAGTCTCCGTGAGTCATGGGCGCACACAGGATCTCCCTGGTTCACTTCATGTAAGGACTCTCTGTGTTTGTCAGTGTCACTGTGGGCTGCACAAGGCCACACCCTTGGCAAGACAGTGACCTTGCCCCTTTTTCCGGGGGACCTTTTCTGTAAGGTAATCATCTTCCCTTGGATTAGTTTGAGCTCAAAGGAGACTGAAATGCTTGGCTGATAGCACAGGCAGACGAGAGAGATTGGCATGGTCACAGCACAGAAGCATGGTCACAGCACAGAAGTGGGTACATGCTGCTGCCCACAGACCGGATAGTCTTCTGGGGCACAGGGGGCACAGCCTGTAGCATCTGCGTACAGACCACTTTAGAAGGCACAAAGAGCTGACTGATGTGCCCTGAGGTCTGGTTTGGCCTGACTGCACATTCAGATATGTGTCTGCTTTGACACCATAAAAAAGTGAATACTTTTGGTAAAGGCATTACAGGGGCCAGCCCAGTAACAGGCAAGACTCCAAAATTCTCTTGATTCTGGATCAGGTCAAAGGCACACACAGTTGTCTCTGGAGGGACAAAAAAAAAAAAAAAAATAGAAAAAATCTTTTGCACAATCATTGAAAATTGAGAAATTGATATGCAGCTGAGAAATACCAAGCATTTCTGGAGATATTTTTGATGAACTGCATCTGTAAATGTATTTTTTTTTTGTTTTGTTTGTTTTATTACAAGTATACTTAATGTAAGTTAAATGGCATGGAGGCTCAGTGGGTACCACGGTAACCTCATATTTCTATGGCTGCTGGGTTAATTCTGTGTATACACACGTGCATGTCTTAAATGGACTGGTGTACCACAGAAGGGGAACACCCTGCTTTGGACCATGTTTCTTCACACAGAATCCAAGTGTTCTGCAATCCATGACTGCCTATTTATCATAGAAGTGTGCTAAAACAGAGTTGGCTGTGTGGTTTAATATTACCTCTGGAATATGAATGATCCTGAAGGGATGTCAAACAAAGACATAACAAATGACAAAGGAAAATAAAGTGTTTGTGTGTGTGTAAAAGGGCTAACACAATTATGCCATGTTGTGTAAATGTTATAATCCCATAAGGCATTGCATTGTTCCCGCTTGGTTACTTTTCTTTTTTCTATAGTCTACTGCAGTAATAGTCCCTTTCTGACTCATGTAAAAAATTATTTTAATTATTACCAGGATGACTAAACTTGTTCATCATGTTTTTCCTCCCTGACTATAGGTTTGTATAACTTAAGTAGGGTGAGGAACACACATTTTTATTGACAGCTGAACCTTAATTCTGCTGTTCAGATAAATTTTACTAAGAGTTAAAGTCCAAATGGCAACCAAACAAATCGATATCTGAATAAAACCATCGTTATGTAATACTCTTGTGGAAACAAATACAGCCATGTTTATTTTATTGTGTGTGCAGACAGCTGACAAATCTGACTGTATTTCAATACACACACTGGATGGCTTAATATTGCCTAATACGTTTTCCCTTATTACATATCTGAAAGATGAGTTAAAGTCATGACATACTCCTGCTCATACAGAAATTACCGAAGTATACAAGAATTGAAAACATCATAAAAATCAGTTAAAACTGGAAATTTATTCTATCGATATAAAAATACTTTAAACTTTGACTGGCAGTTGTCAGTTTTCATGTGCAATGCTTGCAAAAATACACATTTTAAACAGACAAGTATGAACTACTTAATTTTTAGTACCACCGAGTCTACTTTCAGTCAAAGCCAAAAGCGCGTCTTTCTTTGCGACGTAACAAATCACGGTAGGTAATATTCTTATAATACAACCTGCAATGTCATGAAACTACATTTAATATTACATATTACATATACGTGCTAATCTGTCAAATGTATGTACTGTATTAAAGCGTTTAAACGAATTAAACAAAATGCACGCTATAACACACTGCTCTGCAGTTTTGCAGCGCTCAGCAGATCTTAAGGTTACGTGTAGCCTACAAGTTCGTAGACACACGTTACCTGGTCACCAATACCACACGTGTGTCACCGGCGTATAGCTACCCGACATTAACACTTCTACCACCTTCATTAACACGTCTTCCTCCGTGTTTCTATCTAGATCTAATAAGATTAATAGTGTTGTTACTTACTAATGTGGTTTGATGTTTCAATAACACAACCTTCCACCTCCGTTGACCGGGTAAAGTGCCGTCAGGCGTACGGTTAGATTTAGATAAACCGATTTGAGGAAGGAAAAGTAATCGCTCCAGATCGAAGGCAAATTACTGCCTAGTCAATCATGTTCTAAACGATTGTGATGAAAGAAATTTAAATAGAAAAAAATGTAAATCTTTGTTGTCTTCCAACCTACACCTTCTATAGTATTTGCATGCAATATCATTCACAAAGACCCAGTCACTTCACAGTAAAAATCAGGGGTGTAATTGCAACAGTTAGAAGTGTTAACGTTAACGTTATATTTTGGATAATATATGGTCCCACTCTGCAAAGAGAAAAACGTACTTTCAGTGCAGTGTTAAATTTTTAAATATTGCTTAACATCAAAACCAGAGGTCATATAGCACTTCAGCATTACTTTAACTCTGAAAGTGCTAATTCAATTCAATTTATTTTTATATAGCGCCTTTCGCAACAGCATGCCTCAAAGCGCTTTACAGAGAAAGTTGAAG
>JABJVR010002799.1:5893-16802 GCA_025773905.1 Chitala chitala
TGTGCTTGTTAGTACAGTGTAGTGCACTAAGTGTGGTGTGCTTGTTAGTACAGTGTAGTGCACTAAGTGTGGTGTGCTTGTTAGTACAGTGTAGTGCACTAAGTGTGGTGTGCCTGTTTGTGCAGTGTAGTGCTCTAAGTGTGGTGTGTGTTACTACAGTGTAGTACTCTAAGTGTGGCGTGCCTGGTAGTATAGTGTAGTGCACTAAGTGTGCTGTGTGTTAGTACAGTGTAGTGCACTAAGTGTTGTGTAACGGTTTAGTGCTTCAAGTGTTCATAGTCTGCAGCCTTTGTCAGTGTGCCTGGAGACTGCAATGAAACAAAGCAGTGCAACTTTACCTTTATCTCTTTCTGCAGCTTGTAGGGAGTGAGGAGAGACACCAGTCTACAGAGAGGCACAGAAACCCTGGGTCAGGGTACATTACACTAAACAGGCGCAAAACGACTCAGGTCCATCATCTCCTAATAACATGATGAGTAACAAGTAGTCATCAAATGATTAAAAACGCAATGAACATGAAACTGATGAACATGAAATAGGAAAAGCTGCCATATTGCCAAGTGTCAAAATTTTGTGTTTGTTGACACATTTTATTGTACTGAAGAGCAGTTACTCATTGGTGGATGCTGAAACAGTATTTTTATTGTAATTATTGTCCTCAAATGTGTATGCAATGATATGTATTGGAGAATGTGACTGAAGGCCTGTATATTGCTCCTGGATATAAGGAAAATCAAATGCTCAATTCTCTGTGAATTCCATCTGCTGGGCCCAATGCAGCTTGCCATCGTGTTCCAAGTAACTAAAGTTTCAAAACTCAGTCTGTGCAGTGTGACTCAACAAAACACAGTGTGTGTATTGTGACTCTAGTTATTGTGTGCTCTCTGTGAGAGTCATGGGAGTGCTAGAGTTGGCTGATGTGGCCCAGAAGCAGCAGTACATCACAGGAGTCATAGTGTAAGAGCAGCAAATTTGAGGAGCAGCAGCTGGTCACTGTAGCCCAGGATCTGCAACATATTGGAGGATGGTAGTGTGTGAGCAGCACATCGGAGGAACAGCAGTTGGTCGCTGTAGTCCAGGATCAGCAGCACATTGGAGGAATGTAGTATGAGAGCAGCACATCGGAGGAACAGCAGTTGGTTGCTAGAGCCCAGGATCTGTAGCACATTGGAGGATGGTAGTGTGAGAGCAGCACATTAGAGGAACAGCAGTTAGTCACTGTAGCCCAGGATTAGCAGCACATTGGAGGATGGTAGTGTGAGTGCAGCACATCGGAGGAACAGCAGTTGGTCGCTGTAGCCTAGGATCAGCAGCGCATCACAGTAGTGGTAGTGTCAGAACAGTACATCGGAGGAGCAGCAATTTATCTCTGTAGCCCTGGATCAGCAGCACATCACAGGATGGTAGTGTGAGAGGACTACCGGTATTTAGCTGTGGAACCAAAGCTGGTTATAATACTTTTACAGCCAAGAGTTTCATCCCGTGTCTGTAAAAAGGTGTGAGATTCCTGTCAGAATATAATAATGTCAGGGCATTTACCTAACAGTTATTGTGGCAAGACATGGAAATTACTTTTAGTGAAGTGTAAAGAGAAACATTAATATATAGGTTGGAGAGGAAAATACATTACATTTTTACTGTGTTTGTAATATGAAATAATGTTTAAAGGTTTTATATTTTTCAGTAACTCTATATGTTCATCACCTGTTAATGTTATATATGTGAACATATACTGTACCAGATGGGGAAAAAAGCATTTTGTGATCTGATTTGGTGTGTTTGATGTTTTGCAAATGTCAGGTTCTGTACAGAAAGTGATGTGCAAAGTTGTTCAGAAGAAGTTAAAGCGGCAGCGAACAGAGGACTTTTCCATTATTGAACCGATACAAGCTCTGAACGAATCGTCCACTCAACGTCCCAGGCTCTTGTACTAGGAAGTAAGCTTGATCAGTGGTGGAATTGCACCTACACCTTGGTCTATAGATAGGAATTGATTGGTGTTTGCCTGGTGTTAGCTGTACCTGGATTCAGATCTTATCAGGCATGAAATGAAAAAATCCACTCATCCCTGAATTAAACGTACCGTTAGATTTTTTTTTTTCTTTCTTACATGAAGGAATAAAACCTATTGCTCTTAAACTTCAAGAGCTTCAGAATTTGGTTGGCCTCAATCAGATACAAAAGAAACGAACTAGAAAAAATGGAGAAACAAAAGAAATGGAGTAGAAAAAAGGGCTGTGTGGATGTATCTTTAACGCTTATGGTTCTTTGATATGTAATTTCTGTTTTAAAGCACTTTGTAGATATCATGTCCAGGTACCATTTTTTTTTTCCCCTGCTTACCTAGTTATTATTTTATTACACCATCAATATGCCCTGCCCCTGCACTTCTTTTCAACAGCACCCAGCACACCCCCTCAGTTTGAGTACTCTTTTCCCCTGAGACCTTGGATGCCTCCATTCTCATTACAAGCGTAGCTGGTCACGTTCTTGTCTTTCATCAAGATGAAGATATCTCGGTGGTGTGGGCGGGGGTTGCTGCTGAAAATGAGATGTGCATGAGATCAGAGGGGTCTCTGTGAAGCTTTAGACCAACGTCAGTAAATTACCATACAAATGTGCATGCTCTATTTGTACGCTCATCACTGGCTGTAGGCTGCAGGCTCATCACTGGCTGTAGGCTGCAGGCTCATCACTGGCTGTAGGCTGCAGGCTCATCACTGGCTGTAGGTTGCAGGCCCATCACTGGCTGTAGGCCGCAGGCTCATCTTTAGCTGTAGACAGCAGCTTCATCATTGGCTGTAGACAGCAGCTTCATCATTGGCTGTAGACAGCAGGTTCATCACTGGCTGTAAACAACAGGCTTATGACTGGCTGTAGGCCACAGGCTCATCTCTGGCTGTAGACATCAGGTTCATCACTGGTTAGAGGCCACAGGGTCATCACTGGCTATAGGCTGTACACTTCATCGAGAACAACACGCTTCAGATCAGACATGCAGATTACGGGTATAAGTATGTTTTATTAACGTGACCATTAAAACATAACGCAAACAAAAAATATTTGGGGTGAGACTGCCTGTCTATTTAGAATTTTCCATATGTTTATAACATACAAATCTTTAAAATGTATTTAATGTGTTGTTTAACACAATTGTGCTCATACTTTGACTGCCAGATAGAACATTTGTAATCTATATTACACTGTAAATGGCCATTTTTAAAATATTTTAAAATAATTACCTTAACACCAGTTTAAATAATTGTAATGATGATGGAGGGTGGCCAAGAATAGTATTTATCATGAACAGTGAATTGATAAAAATGTGCTTATGAAGTTGCAGTCCACTCTGGTCATCTTTCTTCATGGTTTATTCTGTCTCCTTTGATGTAGTTCACTGCACATGTGTGTACGTGGCACTTTAATTAGGCAGGCCCTTGGAGATATCGACTCTCCACTTGCCTCAGGCTGAAGTTTTCCTTTTCCTCACACTCATTTAACGATCTCCTTCTGGGAAAGACGGACCCTGTCAGAACCTGAATATCAAACATCCAGATGTTCTGGAGGTTTGACATGACCCAGAGTCCTCTGTTTTTGCGACCATTCAAAGTTGTTTCATTCTGGTATGTTACTAAGGCCCCTGTGGTGTTTACAGCGGCCTTGTTCAGTAACATTTGCCTTTTTTTTTAGAATTAAAGCCATTTTAGTATAGCAGCGATGCTGCTGCCTTGACTGAACAAAGCGAGGAGGCGACATTCCCATTAGATAGCGCTTAGTGTTCAGGCACACAGGAGTAAATTAATTTTACTGCTTCTTCCTTATTGCTGCACAAGCTCTCAGTCCTGCAGTACTTCATACTCTGTGCACATTGCTGGGCGTGTGCTAAAATATTGATGTGTGAAGAACCACAGTACCTTTACAAGCCTGCCTGCCTCTCAGCTTGTCCTGACGTTCATGTCTGTCCAGACCACTGGGGGACAGCGAGAAGGCTGCTGTTCTTACCTACTTCTGTGTCCAAGAATGATTTAATTTACAGGCCTTAGTGTGTTAACAGCAATGTTGGAACTGGTGGGACAAGAAAGACATCCCAATAATTATAGCTTTGATGTGTATTGTGTGTGTGTGTGTGTGTGTGTACATGTCCTGGGCACTAGATAGGCAAACCAAGGACATAAAAAAGTGTCTTATGGGGGGGGGAACACCACTGTACAATGATGCAAATATATATTTGTCATTTATATACTATTGTCCCCCCATAAGACGTTTTTTATGTCCTCGGTTAATTACCTGTCCAGTACCTAGTAAACCCTCAGTATAGAACAGTAAACTTGGCTCAGAATTCTCCCTTTCTTCAGGAGCCATATGAGCGTGGAACAGCGCACAAACACACACACACACACACACACACACACACACATGCATGCACATGCACACATGCATGCACGCACACATATGGCCTGCTCAGTAGCACCATGTCCTTCAAGAGCAGAATGCAACAAACTTAAGGGGAATTCTCCAACACAGGCCATGATAGAGGAGAGGCCAGGATTTTTGAGATGTTCCATGGCGAAAACCTGGTGCTGTTCAGGCTGAGGTAGTCTGGGAAGCTCCCCCTTTTCTTCTTCCTTGACATTTGAGTGTTAAATCAAGCCCTCACTGGGGAATTAACGTTGCCTGATTGATGTGTCAAGCAGCGTTGTGCAGCTGAAAACAAACGGAGATTCAGATATAAAGATGCAGCAGGGCAGATTGAGCAGAGTGGAGTATGGTCTTTTACACAAAGACAGAAACTGCAGAAAATAATCATACATGCATTTAGCATCTACAACCCCTAAAACAGAAAAGAGTGCTGCTGTTTTTAATGTTTTTACATATAAAATCGACTAAAAAGTCATTTTTGAACAAGTCGAATTACTTCTATTGGGTTTTTACTGTTTCGTCTCATGTTGGGGGAAAACAAGTTGCTTTCACTTAAACCGAGATGGATAGTGGAACATTCTTACACTGCACCGAGAGGAATTCAAGTTTTGGGTCTGACAGCTATGAGATGCTCTGCAGAAGGGGACATGATCTTTATGACATTGCGTTTCAGGACCAGCCTCAGAAGATAACTCCACCCTACTGCATGGTTAACATTCAACCTGGATTAGGCTACAAAAAAATGCTGATAATCCAGTCATAGAGAACAGAGGAAAGTCATTCTACTTCACTTTCAGTTGAGTTGAAGATGCATTTTTAAACTTGGAAAACATTAAAAACCAAATGTATGAGAGCCTTTTATATTTATGTTTTATTTTGTTTATTAGGGTGATAAATTTGCATCAAGACAACACAATAGCAGATGAACAGGAAGCATCAGTCTCTGATGAGTGAAGCCTTCTGGAACTTTGGCTGTTGTCTGCATCTTGTTTATTCAAAGTGGGATAAGACAGGACAGTTAAGTAAAAATGTCATTCACCTCTTTGACCCTGTCCAGTGGACACAGTCCTGAACAGAGTTGGAAGGTCATGTGCTGCTATTTACATCTTTGGACTGAGTTTAATTTTTTTCTTGGTGTTTTTAACTAGAAGTTTAGCTTTTGTATAAACACGTAGATAGGTACACACTATTCATTCATTCGTTCATTTGTTCATTCATTCATTCATTTATTGTTAAATGGATTATCTTGGCCATGGTCACAGGGGAACTAGAATCCATGCCAGATAACAATGAGAACATGACAGTATGCACCCTGGATATGGCGTGTGTACACATTAGTACTCTTTAGTATTAAACAAATTGTTTAATAAATGTACAGTATTACTAAACCAGAATTTCCAAATTTTTTCTAACCATGTGTTCTGAGGATCCATAAACCATTTGCATGGCCATGGTTAAAGTACAATATTGATGATTTTCTGCTTAAATTGATCAGTGGTGAGAGTGATTATACAGATGCTCACTGAAGGTTAACAAACAGTTAAATGTCTTTTCACATTAGTGCTCTGGAAATTACAGTTGGTTGCCTGGGATTAAATCTGAACTAGTGTAATTTATACAGTAGTCTGTGCTGCTTGTTTTTTATGAACCACATTGCATTCAGACAGAGTTATCCTTGAGCAAGTGTTAGCATCAATGGAGACGGAAGTCCAGTGTCACAAAAAGATGTTTGTGCTGAAATGTAGGAAAGGCTGAGGTACAGAAAAAAGAAAGAATAATTCTGAGGTTTATATATCGATAACACCGTTGAGAGTGACAGAAATTTGTACAGTGCAAATTCAAAGTCAAACGAATGAATAAAAGTTTTTACCTCTGAAAGTTAAGAACTATCGCTGTTTTAAAGGTATCTGTTTGCTCTGACAAGATGAAAATTGAAAATTAAGGCAAGAACTGAGAAAGGGCAGAGAGAAGGAAAAGCTGTTTGACTGGAGCGCTGAGCCCCTTAAACTCCCCCTCCTTTCCTGTCTGGAGCCTAATCTGACAAACGTAATTCAAACGTTATTCAAACGTGTGTCTTGGTCACTGGATGGGACAGTACTACAGGTACTTCCTGAGTTAATAACGTTTGATTTAAGGACAACTCGTACTTACGAACGGACTGCCATAGAGCCTATTATATTAAAAAATTGAGTTAAGTACAATTGTTCATAATAACGAACGCATGTTATAATGTTAACCTTTAATCGTGATCTTTTTTCTATCTAAACCGTTATAAGAACTATTTGTTGAATGTTTTCACAGTACTGGATACCTACACACCAGGGTTCTACTAGGGTTTTTATTGCCAGGCCGTTTTCTGGAAAGAATTTATTTTACCATATATATTTGAAACTTACTAGTCACGTTTCATAACAGTTTGTCACAAATGTAAATGTAATGTTCACACACAGAGTAGCAAGAATGACAACGAGCTGAATTCAGTTTGATTATTTAGTGTAACACGGTTAACACGCTGTTTTACTGCCAAACACAAATGTTCTGTTTTAGAAAAGCCTTCTTTATAGCTACATTATCAATGAGCATTTTTACCTGAAATTTTGACCTCCGAATTTGTATTTATCGGTTTTTTATATTGATTTCACCACGCGAAAACCTAATTACCGGCTTAGAAAAACGCTGCACAAGCCCACACACGACAAAAAATAAATAAATAGCTCCGTGAGACACTGACAATTTTAATATTGTAGTATTTATTTAATACAGGTAATGTATAGCACCTCTCGATTTATGCACAACCTGTCTTCAGTAATTAATCCACTGAATGTTTTCAGTTCATTGACAAATCCTCTTTTATTCATGGACTCAGCATTTTTACAGTAAGCGTTGTAAACCGCATGGTGTTTCACCTGTAGAACTCAATACAGGAGGTGATGTTAAAAGGTGCTTCAGAAGAGAGTGCGCTGATCTGTTCTTAAGAGGCCAGACATGTTTTGCTATAAACAAGAGCAGTGACAAATGAATGTGTGACGCATACTGAGAATCTGTCAGCTTCCCCCTTTTGGGTGGATTAAAATGGAGTGACCAGCTATAAGTGTATATTTTTAGGGATGGGGTGTAGTGGATCCAGCCCTCTCCTTCCACAGATGAATGCTGATAATTTATGTCTAGGTTTATTTTTGCATTTAAAGCACCTTAATTGTAGGGAGTTTTTAAAAAGTGTGTCAACAGCAAGGATTGGTCATGTTTCCTTAGGTTTATTGGTCCTTGTTCAGTTTCAGTTTATTTTTGCTCACTGCCTTTCAGTTTACATACATTTTACTCGCTGAATCTTGTTTTACATACATTTTAACACATTGTCTCTTATTTTACATGCATTTTTACACACTGTGTCCCATTTTACATATGTTTTATACATTGCCTTTTGCACCATAGCTGCCCCAAGGTGCTTAAGGAAAATGCTGGGCAGTAAAACGAATACAAAGTGTGGGAGGACAAATGTATAAATATTTCCGCTTATTATTTTGCTGTTTGTGAAAGGAATGGCAGTGTTTAGGTTACTGTGACTGTGTTTGTCAGCCAGCATCTTTAACTCATTGAATGTGAATATCTGATTGAAGCTGTATTACTGTAGGTCCTTCATCCATCTGTTCATCCATCCATTTCCAATAGCAGCGTCATGCCGAACTTAATGGTCAGGTCTGCTGCTCGGCTCATTTTCCTGTGTTGGTTTGTGTCTGCACATGCTTAGAGTGTGTCAGTTTTGTGTGTTTGCATACATGTCCCATGTTTTTCCATATAGTCTATATGGAATGTTTTTATGCCATAAAATCCATTGACATAGTATTTTTGTAAATTCCTTTGTGGAACGCTGTGTTAAACTTTGATTCACAAAGTTCTGTATTTATGTGAGTGCTCCAGTACTTTTCAGTGTCCAGATGGTTCAACTCCCGTTTAAGTTGAAGATGTGACCATTTCGTACTTTTTGACTTGTATGCAACAACCAGCTCGTGTCACCATTTTGTCATTTTCAATCTCAGTACCATTCAGAGCAAAAGTCTGACAATTTGCGCATACAGTATTCGTAATTCTGTGGTTGCTATGGACATTTTTCAGTAAGACCAGCATAAGTCATGAACTGTATTCTATGTTTGTTTATACAAAACGTATTTATATTTAACCAGTATTATAATTGAAATGAGTTGATACAGAAAAGGCAGAGCTCTTTCATTGAAAGCCATGTGGTAGTAAGAAAAGGGTTCTTTTAAAAGTTTTTTTCCAAAACCTTGGCACATCAGATCTCTAATGTTTTTCTTCACAGAAGTGGGCGTACCCATTAAGGACACTTGTTTAAATATCACTTTCAGTACCTGTCTTCAAAGCTACTTGCAGGACCCTTTAACCCATTTTTGTATGAGAGGTAATGAAGTTAAGTTCGTATTGCTATACACACATAATGAATTTAACCATCAGTGTTCTGGAAGATAAATATAAATTTTGTGCAGTTTATTCATGTAATGTCTGAAAAGATAAGAAGATATACCATTTTAACTGATGATGATGATGGTGATGATACAGATGATGATGATGATTATTATTATTATTATTATTATTATTATTATTATTATTATTATCTTTGTAATTTAATCTGTCTTTAAAAAACTCCACTACTCATTATTGTACATTTTCTAAGAGCTGAAGATAAGCGCATGGATGTATTGTGTAATTCTGCATGAAGTGCAGTAATAGGAAAAACGATTACATACATACAGTACCACCTATTCAATAATGCATGAAGAGTCCTAGCAAAGCTGAAAATGTAAATTTAAAATGTAATTCAGGAAAATATTGTTCTGTTAGATTAGTATCGGCCTTCATATTTCCTGCATTTATTTGACAAAATCAGATTGCCATCCAAAAACTGCGGAGGCTTCAGAAAGTCAAATTTATTTAGGTGCTCCTGATTCGATGTAAAAATAATAACAGTGTACGGTGCGTTTGGTTCTTTCCTGTTTCTGCAATATTATTTTTTTCCTCTCAGTCCAATTGTTAAAAACAAATGAACAATCAAAAATTTCAGAGTGTTCACCTTAGATTCTTAGCTTCACTCCGCCACAAGAAAACTGATTTAATTTTTGTTGATTGGACTGAAGTCGTTTCATCACACGGGGTGGCGACAATATTGTTCTGATACAATTAAAAACATCTTCTAGCTCTCTGAAGGCATGTGGCTCACATAAACAAATACAATTTTAATAATGAACTCTGCCACATATGAGGCAAATAAAACACAACTTAATTGGTATTATTTACGTCATGTATTATTTCATATTACATTCTGTGAAAGTCACTATAGTAGCAATCAAAATAATACAGTCAAAAGCTATTCATAATAAGGTTAGCAAAAGGGGCCAGAATGGCCCATAGGATTATTTTCATCCAGTTATTCTTCTTCTATTAGTATGCACATTCTACAACAAAGTATGAATGCGTTTATTGTAGCAGTGGTGTGCATAAAGATATTTGTCACTCCAGAGAATCTGTTAAAAAAAGCATTGTGTAGGAAACAATGTGTGTCACCCGTAAGCAGAAATCCCAGGATATTATGCAAAGCTTATATCACTGATTTTTGAAATGAAGATGTATGTTCATGTCATTCCTCCGTTTTCCTTTTCTGAGAACTGATGATTGGATAACTCCAGATCCCTGGTACGCTAGTGTCGCACGGTCTTTCTGTGACACCGCCGCGTGTACAATGGCGTCTCCTCTCCTGTTAGCCATGGCACTTCCTCATGTGCCTGGCCTCTCCTCTCCTGTTAGCCATGAGACTTCCTCATGTACCTGGCCTCTCCTCTCCTGTTAGCCATGGCACTTCCTCATGTGTATGGCGTCTCCTCTCCTGTTAGCCATGGGACTTCCTCATGTTCTCCTCTCTTGTTTGGCCAGCCATGGCACCTCCACATCTACACAGCCTCTGCGATCTTGTCACCAGAACTGCTCCAATTTTTCTTTGTCTCTGTGATTCATATCCCTGTGTCTGCGTTCTGGAATATCTTGCTGTCCCTTGGGTTCTGTATTCTGACGATCCATAGAATAAACACAGTCCCCTGTGAAGCCCATTACTTTACCTCGGTCTACACCCCTCTTTAGATTTGTAATAATTAGCAGAAGCTCTGCCAACAGAGTTCAGTCTCCTGCTTCTGCGGCACAGTTTCTGAAGTTGTTTTTGACAACACATGTAGGAGAAATGGTAATATGTATGCTTTAGCCCTTCTGCAGCCATGTGTAGTATTGTACATGTGACCAAGCCAGTGTGTACTTGTTAGTTCGCTGAGATATTAACATTTATATGCCAAGCCCTACAAGGGTTCTAGTTAATGCCTATAGGATTAGTTGCTAATCCTATATGGAACTGCAGAAAGTGGCCGAGTGTATTTGAGAGACTAGCAAAAACTATTCACAAAGGTATATGGCAGATTTCATTACAGTATAT
>JABJVR010002800.1:6883-33769 GCA_025773905.1 Chitala chitala
TATTTTGTCTTTCGTCGTTAAAAGCAGTTTGTTTTCATATTATTTTGTCTTTCGGTGTTAAAAGCAGTTTGTTTTCATATTATTTTGTCTTTCGGTGTTAAAAGCAGTTTGTTTTCATATTATTTTGCCTTGTTTACGTAAAGATTCAGACCGAAGTTTTCCCAAGGAAAATGGGGAGAGTTAAAAGCATTCTTCTGAAAATAATTACGCAAATCTGTGATTATATTACTTTCATGTTCCTCAAATTCCTCAAAATTACCCATTAGATGGGAGAGCATGTGCTTTAAAAAGCCAAGGAAAACGATTATGTGTGATTACCGATTTGTTCAAAGCAGTGTGGATTCAATAAACAGTCTGGGGAATAATAACATTTAATAATGATGCAACCGCAGCCCAAAAAGTCCTCACATCTTCAGATAAGTCTTTAAATTCTGACAAGACCAATCTGTCTTAGTCTGGCTGGCTCTGAAGAGTTTGGGAATGGGAAGGTGTTACATCAGCGCATAGATGTGCAGTTCAGCTGAACCTTCAGCGCCAGCAGGGACGACTTGGCATTCACTGAGCATGCCCAGACCTTTTCCTTATTCTGTAGTTTATCAGTGCGCTCACTGCCCAAGGCACAGCTAAGAAGTTATGGACTGTTGTGGATTTCATGCTGGGGGTGTTTATTCTGTTGAGGTGTGGAGCTGGGAAATTGTTAGCTACGAAGGCTTCCGGGCCCCTCTTATATCCCGGAATGACAACTGATTCATTAAATCATAGTTTGCAATACTTTCAATTATTTTTTTGAAGACAATGTAGGATTGCCGGGGCAGAGAGGGTGTCTTAGCACCAGGAGCTTCGTTTAAGTACATTTTTTGCATTACATTTCTTGAATGTGACATCTGGTTAAAATTCAGACATTTCAGACAAGCAAAAAATACAAACCGGAGCCGGGCTGCCTGTATTAAACTGTGTTATTTAACATCCTGATCCATAGCGTATTTTAGTCTTGCCTTACCTTGCCTTAAATTATTCAGGGTGGGCTTACAGACACACTTATTGCCTTTGCATAGGATTAAAAAAATACAACTTACTGCTACCAAGAACACATGAACAAACAGGTAAATAACTCTCAGCACCTGTGCTGAGAACTAGGATAAAGCCTTGATAAATAACAGGAGAGACAATAAACTAATTGCAGAGGCCCAAGATTACGAGCACTCGCTTCCTAATGGACCGCGGTTGCTGTGGAAACGAAGCGGGTGCCAGGCCTCCCCGAGCACAGGCGACGGGAAATTCTACCTCTGAGGCTTATCCCCTGAGCAAGCCAGCAGTCATCAGTGTGGGAACGGCAAAGAGGGGATTGTCAAATGAGGCTGATTCCCCCTCGACCCCCCTCTTTTTTGGCAGGCTCACCTTAGCTAAATGCAAATGTGATATCCATTAGAAGCCAAATGTTTTCCTCACATATTGATTAATAAGGAATCGCAGTGAGGCAGGGCAGCTACTGCTGGGGGCTTTGGCAGAAAGTGCTTTTCCTGTGCTGGTAGGGGCTTCATGCCAGTGTGGGCTTTCTCTCAGAAGATCAGTGACAGCGGGCCCTCCTGCTCCCCAGCCTCCTCAGAGCAGAGCAGTAAATGAATAATTGATGGCATTTTAATGCAAACGCCACTCCGGGTGGCGCAGGAGGTGAGCAGAAGCAAAGGAGGGGGGCTCACTGCTTTTTTTTCGTCTCGCTCCAGGGTGCAGCAGAAGACGGCTCTCTGCCAGGTTAGATGTGAATACTCATCTGGTGCCACGGCCATGCTGGACATGCAAAGTCCTCTAGTGAGACAGTCATGCTGCACGTGCACGCTCTTCCAGCATCACAGCTGTGCTGCACGTGCACGGTCTTCCAGCATCACAGCTGTGCTGCACGTGCACGCTCTTCCAGCATCACAGCTGAGCTGCAAGTGCACGCTCTTCCAGCATCACAGCTGTGCTGTACGTGCACGCTCTTCCAGCATCACAGCTGTGCTGCACGTGCACGCTCTTCCAGCATCACAGCTGTGCTGCACGTGCACGCTCTTCCAGCATCACAGCCATGTTGCACGTGCACACTCTTCCCAACTTCAGTACTACTGCTGGAGGCAACGAGCGAAGCTCTTTTGGTGCCTGAGTTCATTTGAACAAAGTCTCTGTGGAAAAAGAAGGTGGAGAGACTGGACAGACTACATCTCAGCAGATGTCAAATGCCACCACCTGATGCAGTACCTCTTTTCCTCCCACTTCTTCCTCATCATCCTTATCCTCTTTCCTCTGTCTTCATTATGTGACCACAGACACCATCCCCAGCAACACTGAAGGAAGCCTGTACTCTATTTTCATTTGTTTACATTCTAATTCAACGTCCATTTGCAGTTGATCTAATTATGTCTAACTGGCAACCCCTGAATTGTATTTGTTCCTTGTGTTTATTTCCATTACTCTGAAGTTTATGCAATCAGCAGTTTTTTTGTTTTTGTTTTTTTTTTTTTGCTGTGTAACGTGACTCTGATGTGACCCTTTGTTAGTCTATAGCAGAATTGTCAGAAGCCCCTAGAATCATCATTTTATTGTCAGAAGCCCCTAGAATCATCATTTTATTGTCAGAAGCCCCTAGAATCATCAGTTGGACATCAAACTGTGCTTTGATCTCAGCAAGATGACAGTGAATTTCCTTCTTCTAGCCACGTCATCTGTATTGGATAACGTCACCCGGTGTTCTCTGAGCAAATGATTTCAGAATGCTGTTTCGCAACTGATGAAGGAATGGGAAGAAATATAAATTAATTTGTGTTGCTGTTTCAAAATAGAACAGCTTCTACCGTGAGGAGCCCTGATCTACATACTGTCATTGCCATTGAGCTCTACGTGAGAACTTTGTTAAGACGTGGACCCAAAAACAGGAAAGACAAAGGTTGATTTAGGAAACAACAAAAGAAGCAACTAAAAACAAACCCCATTAAAGACAAAATAAGGGTTGGAGGTTTAAATAATTAAATTGCCAATTTGTCAGGCAGCAGACATAACAATGTGCTGTGTCAGGATTTAACTGCATTTTGGTTGCTGGTACAGACTTGGTATTCACATACTCCCCATGTTATTTGATTGTTATGCGTTTATGTAACCTTAGGACATTTGTATGCAGCCAGACTTCCTAAAATATCTATGCAAACCTCTTTACTTGTAGTCCAGTATAGAACAGAAACCAGTGGAATGCTATTGGATTATTGAAATTTCAAAGAAAAAAAAATGCTAGAGTTTGAATTTTTATCAGTTTTGTTGCTATCTGGTCCCATCTGCTGTATCCCATAAACAAGTAGCTGGTCATTTTTTTTATATAACTTCAGGTGCCTTTTTATGGCCTCCACTGTCATTGTTAACAGAACTCCAGTCAGAAGTAAAAAGTTTAATATACGTTGAAATCCAAAGTGTGGCTTTTTGGACTGGGGCCAGGTGCCGCTAGCTGGCCTCTTCTTCATCACTGATGATGTGTCACAGCATCATTCCACCGCATGGCCCCCAGACAGCGCATGAAGAAGACTACCGACATCCTCACCTCATCCTTTCCTGTCAGGTCGCCTGACTTTGCCCTAGAACAGTTTGCGCTGAAGGTGTTCATCTGAAGACCTGTGTGAAGAAGCACACTGGTGGCTGGTACTGGTCTGCTTTTCCTTATGGACCAATCTGCAAGGTAACACAGCTCCCCTGTTCTGTAGGGTGGTTTCGCCGTAGTTCTGATTCAGGCAGCATCTGACATCGAGCTTATTTACGTGTGATTAGGTTTAAGCTGTAGCACATGTGGAAACCAGAGTGTTGGCCAGTAGCTCTAAGGCTCAACCTGAAGAAATGCCCATGCTGCTTAAGTCCCTATAAGGTTATGAAAGGTCATGAGCCGTGAACTGCTGAAAACAGCCTCAATAAAGTGTTGGGGTGCCTGAAGCCTATCCCAGGGAGTTTAGGGCACAAAGCGTGATGAGATTTGAACCCCCAGCCCTGGAGGTACTGTATCCCACTGTGCATAAAAATCTCTCTTTTGTTCTTCTGCCTTTGGGAATTTTTTGGTAGCTCTGCAGTCATGAATAACTTTAAACCAGGGTCGTACCACCTTTATGAAGACTGCTGTTGTGAAGTTGTACATCAGCACTGCGTTGCCGTCTTCGTAGCTTGTCGTTCCAAATGCTGCTGACTGAATTGGATCAATCGTGCATTTTCTGAACCCGGCAGGGCAGAGCAAAACTTCTGCTTCAGGCTTCACAACTCCCATCCTGCATGATAGCCAGTATTTGTGAATTTTCCCATTGCTTCCCACTTCTCTGTCTAAGTATGCTCTCTGCGGTTATATTGTGTTTACGTGTAAAACCCTTATTGAGAGAATCATGGGAAAATAGCCTCTATTTGCTAACATAATTTTCCCCTTTTGTTTTTATATAGTCATTATGGTGCTGCCTTCATGTCTAGGGACGATTGGATGTATTTGAGGGAAAATGACCGTCACCATTACCTGTAAATACCCATCATAAATCAGAGATCATAACAAGTCAGTGTTCCCACCGAACACGATTGACCCTGTGCTTTAACGTGTAACATTTATATTATCGTCATGGAAACATGGAAACAACAAACGGCCAGAATGATGGACGTGAACAAACCGCTTCCAGATTCCAGGATACAGGAATCTTTTGGGTCACACTTTTATAATTATTTTCTACACCCCCCCCCCATTTGTTTAACCTCTCGCAGCCTTTGAAATCACATACAACGAAGCAAACAAAATTTTAACACTTTTAAAAGAGTTTTAATATTTTCCGTGTATTCATTCAGTGGGCTACAAACGGCAGTTGCTAACTGTATACACGTAGTTGCATCAATTAAACAACTCATTTCAATTAACAGGACTGTGTCTCATGGGATTTTGTGAGTTGTACACTAACACTTTGTGAATTGAAGATCGCCACTTTTCACTTCCATTAAAATTTGTATTTATTAATTTATTGTTTATTTATTATGGCATTGGTGAAAAATTAAGTTCATGAAGTTTTCACGCTTTAGAAAATCCATCGCATGTCCTCAGAAAAAATTGAGTAAATTCCCTTTAGGATTTTGAGTTAAAAGACAAAATGAAAGACTGAGTGTTGTGACTCCGTGTCTAATTTAATCTTACTCGTTTGATGAGACACCAAAGCAGGAAAACGGGACAGACAGCAAATGCAGCCGCAGTATCAAGTTAAGGCTGAGATTTTTAAAAGCGCAACACGTGGGCAGAATTCGCACAGCGGAACCTGTGCAAAACAGCAGCGCAGCGGCCGCCGCAACGTCCATTATCATTGAGTTTATCTGACCTGAGAAACGGCGGGTTCCGATTTATCGTCACATTGTTGGCATGGAAGGAGCAGGTACTTAAACCAGGATGGAAATCGGAAAAACCATCATCCCCCATCACAGAAACCGCGGCATTAAGTCGTGGATCGCCAATTATCATGTAACTAATTGCAATACGCTTTCAAGATTCTCTCCACTTAGCTCTGCAGAACTGCGGTAAGTGGACAGCTCCCGTCAAAGACGCAGATGTTTCTGGATTTGCGCTCAGAGAAAAAAGGATGAAAGAGAGTGTGATATAAGCGCCGAAGTCCTCCTTCCTGCGTCAAAACCGATGCTCGTTTACTCCCCTCAGCAAAAACCATATTTATGTAACAGGGAATTGCAAACAGGTAATAGCTGTGCGGTTTTGTGTGGGTTGTTGGTAAATTACGAGATTCTGCTGTAGTACTGTCCACTGCCCTCTGTGTCAGGAAGGCTTCCATCAACATAGTGAGAACTGCCAAACACACCTATCTGTGTCAGATGCTGTCAGCATTATTCAAAAACGTCACACTGATTTCCATTTTAAAATGGCTCTAACATATACCACTAAGCCCTAATTCTAATGAGTTACTTCAAAACCATCATTAGCATATTATAGTGTTAATATGGAATTGGGACATATTACTTCCTAAATGAAATCCTTATTTATTTTAATCTGCCTGTTCTGTCTGCAGTATTTTACTTTGAGATTTCAGAATGGTCTGACAGCTACGTTTACGCAGACATGCTGACAAATAGATCAATCATGCATTCAGTAGCCTGGTAGATGCATTAAAGGGGTCAGAGGTTATCTGAGATCCCTGCAGCTGCAGAACACATGTCTCGAATGAAAAGTAGGCAGCTACAAACCAGCTTGTCCTTTGCGGTCTTCACGGAGAAGACCAGGGGTGACAATGGACAATGTGCAGCCGTGGGCTTTTCCAAACACCTGCAAGTACAAAGGGTCGTGTGATGTTGAGGAGTCAGGAATGCAGAGTCTTCACCTCAGAACCAGCCCCAACGAAAGAGATTTCAGGTCTCAGCACCAAACCCGAGACTGTATTCTACTCTGACCCCACTGCTGCCGGGCCAACGCTTTTCAGCTGCGCAAGTCACCGCGCATTTCTCAGCTCATGCACAAGTTTGCGTCTCCATGGCAACAGGCCACCAACACAGGTCCAGGGCAGTACAGCCTGTCTGACTTTTACTGGGCTACTGAATTTGTTACAGTGGGTTGTGCGATCACAAGTTCGCACTGATATGGTGGCAGATGGATCACGTTTTTCGTGTTTCTTGAAGGTTTCGGTGAAGTACAGTATTTCTGCTGCGTTGACTGTGTGCTTTGACAAATCATTGACAAATCTCTGACCAAATCCGGTCTGGTTTACAGGTATAAAGCTCCTGTATGCTAGTAAACCTTAATGAACATCGTCCCCATTTCATGTCACATATACCCCATCCCGGAGTCGGCCCTGGACATCGGTCAAGTACACAAATGCCAGGGACGCCGTCCATCCATAGGGGCACCGCTGGCTGAAGAGTTCACCAACACATGGGGCAGGTGGGCAGGCAAATGTAATCTTGCCTTAGGCAACAAGTGACCCAGGACCATTACTGCACCAGACCCTCCTTTAACATACAAATGTCCTAAAGTGGTGTCACTTACTTTACGGTTGCTTGGGCCCTGTGAGAGGTTGGCATCCCATCCAGGGTGTCCCCTGTTTCATGCCCTAAGCTACCTGGGAACCACAGGATCAGCTCAATGGAGAACACGTGGATGGAATCACAAAACATTCACATCAAAGTGCCATGGCAATCTTTCAAGTAAAGAGTGTTACATGAATTATAAACCATTGCAAAATGTTATACTC
The DNA here is from genome assembly GCA_025773905.1 of Chitala chitala. Lineage (NCBI taxonomy): Eukaryota > Metazoa > Chordata > Actinopteri > Osteoglossiformes > Notopteridae > Chitala > Chitala chitala. The sequence goes on from JABJVR010002800.1 coordinate 14,101, forward strand.
ATTATAATGGCATTATTATTAACATATATTGCACCAGCACATCTTTTTTTCCTCTCCCTTTAAAATCTGTCTATAACAGAAAAAAAAACTTATTTTGGTGATGGTGTTTTAATATTGAGAGGCTGAGTGTGGCGTCCTTAACCCATCACTCTTTGGTAATAAATTTTGATTGTTAAAGTAAACTGTGGTTTCTATGGAAATGAGGAAGACCCTAGCAGCGGTGGATATAAAAAAACACATAATAACGAGGAGGCTTTCTTTGTACCCATTGTGGGTTGCTTTTCTTTTGATGGAGTTTGCGGCTTTGGAGATTCTGCATGCTTGCAGGTGAAGTTTAACAGAAATCTGAAAGTGAACGGACACAAAACACACACACACACACACACACACACACACACATACACAGGCATATGGTGTGTTTGTTAGAAAATAAAATTCATCTTCTGGGCTCTCCAACTCATTTCAATGACACCTTCTCAGACTTTGTCTTTTATCTTAAAATAAAAAAGCAAATTAAATTCAGAGTACTGAATGCATTTCCATCAGAATTATACAATGAAAATGTTCGCGGTGAAAGGGATTATTTTGTTATTACATGTCTGTTATCAAGTTTCACATCTGATAGCACTTTGCGTAATTAAAATATAATATTAGCATAGACATAAAAACAGTCTGATTATTATTTGTCATATACAGACTTTTTTTACATTTCAAATATCCTCTTGTGCAGTAGAATAATTAAAATTGTTATTTTTCATTCATGAAACCTCATAATTTATTAGTTCCTTTCAAGAAAAATTTCCCTCCCATTGAACAAATGTTAATAGATCTTTTTCAGTTTAAAATACACAGAGATGGAGCTGCAGTCCACATTTGCAGCTGCTGTGTATTGTTTCTGAACACAATGGACTTGTGTACAGCTGCTGTCAGCCCACTGGCTCCTCATTGGTCCATGATGAGAGTTGCTGGAGTTTTATCGGTCAGCATCAGAGCACTCTGGCCTTTCACTGTTCAGCACCAGAAACAGCTGCCTGCACTGGCCTACCTAATGAGGGTATAACGTTCTAGGCAAAGGAGGGAAATAGTCGAGGCCTAATGTGCAAAAAGGTAAGTTTATTACAAGTCTACACAAGGTAACAAAGGTCAAAACCAACAAACATATAGCAACTATGGCTAAAGCACTCATTACAGCTTACCAACAACCAGCGACAAACTAAGACAAAAGGGGAGTATATAACACACTAATAAGACACAAGTGGTGATTACTGATACAATTAATGAGACAATTAGCACAAAAAAATTGGAGAAACAGAGCCAACTAGTGGACACATGAGGAATGGACAGGACCATATCGTGACAGAGGGTGAAAGTTTTACACTGGCCACCATTGTGATGCTGTCTGCAGGTCCGGAGGGGCTCCTTTGCCACCAGCCATGTGACATTTTCTTCCAGGTTGGTGTGGCTCCTCTTCAGTGACATGCCGTTACAAGAGTGGTAGTCTGAACACTGCTAAGACAGCTGGTCTGCAGAGTGGACAGGCAGGGGTTAACAGTATGGGCACATGGGCACAGGTCATGACATCTGAACTGTAGAATCATCTGCTTCACACTTCTCCTTGCTCCTGTTTGTGGTTTTGGGTGTTCTCCATCCAGCTCATCTGTCATTTCTGTTTTTGGCGTTGCCCCCAGATTCCCCCTGTTTGTCCCCCCCCCACCAAAAAATATATTTCAGACATCATTTAGGGTCTCTAATAAAACTTGAACTGCACCCAGCACAGACCATGCAAGCTTAGGCGTCACACTTTATGCTTTTATCCTTTGATTAAGCCAGTAAATTAACTTCCAAAGGCATAAGCAGGGTTAGAAGGTGGTTCTAAACACCTTTTTGTCCGCTGCTTTGTAAGGTAAAGACACGAGGTTTAGCCATGGACCTCGAACCCTGGAGAACAGCAACAGATAGTATTTACAGCCTACAGGGGAGAAGTACAAGGTAATAAAAAAAGAATCGGGTCCTCAACTTGCTATGACCCTTTTTAATACACCAGCCTTTTAATTTAGTCTTAAACTCCAGGATCTGGGGGGGGGGGAGTTTGGCCCGAGCTGAGATACGGGCAACATCATCAGCGCACGCCAGCGGGAACCCCCCGTAGGCACGCGTGCCATGGACGCAGCGTGCGGCACGTATAGGTCACGGAAAATTACAGCAGGCTCCACCGTAAGTCGCCATGCGATTAAATGAAAGGCATAGATCAGAACCGCTACCTCCTGCAGCGGTACGCCAGATCTCGTGCCCTGGACCTAGCGCCGAGCCTGGTGCCAGGTAGAAGAATCGGGTCAGTCGTCGCCGCTGGCTACGGCTCCAGTTCTTATTTCGAGATGTTATTATTTGATACAGCCTGGGAGAAATATGATCCCATCAGGTTAAGATTGAACCATTTGCTATTGTACTGTTGGCATAAATTATCTTAGATCATTTTTGAGGCGATTCTTAAAGTTTTAAAGCCTGAAGTAACAATATAGCACAGTAAAAAAAAATACAGCATCAATTTTCTGCGTTGAACATATTATAATTTTAGTGCTGAGATTGAAAAGACCGCGGAATCATCGTGACCACAATTATAATAACTAGCCGCTGAATGACCCTCTTCCATTAGCGCAGCAAAAACTGTCTTTGTCAGCAGCGCCTTCCTAGATTCTTGACCATCAGTTATGCGAACCGTTATTGAGAGTCACGTTTGTTCTGCTCCCTTTTTGAAGGCGCAGCGCACGGTAAACAGAATGAATAAATGCGACCGCAGCCTAGGAACAGCGGTGATGGACGCCGCTCTGGCGGTGACACCACGAGACTCTCCGAGCAACAACGGCAAAAAAGAGCTGCTTCGGGATCAACGAACAAGAGACCTGCGCTAAAAAATCTTCACGTGGTAGGCTGACAGAGGACCCTGTCATGCAGAAGACTCGGATTGTGGGCTGGCACAGGCCTCGGTCAACTGTATCATCACCGAGGTTATAATAGAAGCAGCCGGAGGTCTCCTGCACTCTATAAACGCACCACGCTGTGACAGATCAGCAGGGGTGGGCTGTTCCTGTGAACAGGCACAGTTTGGAAAGCTGTATAGGGGCGGCTCTGTTCCCTGACCTGAAATCCAAGAGCAACTCATAAAATAATTGATGTGATATATGTTATGGCTTTGGTTTATTGCCATGCATAATTGATGCGATTCTTGTCAAAGAAATGTCAAAAAGTGTTCCTTCATGTAGCCGGAAACTCCGGGGTAGTACGATCGTGGACTTGCTTTAAAGATGTACACACGGACAGCTTGCATCAAAGAACGCAACTTAGAGGCACGGGCTGCAATTACACAGTCCGAAATATTCGTCCGGACTCGTAATGCTTTTAAGTTGAGTTCAGAGGCGATTTTTTGCCACTTGGCGACTATGTGTGAATCTCTGAATGTTTGTGTAGCTCGGAGCACAGCTGGTCAGTTCGACAAATGCATCTGTTTCTTGATTTTCCACAGGCGCCCATGTTTACCCCCCCCCCCCGGTTTACCACCCGCCCCAACCCCGGCTTTCGCCACCTCGTTTTTCATCTGAAATCTACTCGGTTGCCTCCAATCTGACAAAGGGCGAGAGCAGGCAGGCGGACGAACTCGAGATCAAATGAAAACGTGGCCCATTACACACATTAGAGGCTGGGGAAGAGGCGAATTACTGTGTGTACCCGCAATTTATGGAAAGCCGGGAGCAGAAAGCCGTATTTCAGGTGACGTCTTCAACGCCGTATATCTAGACTTCCTAAAACCTTCTTTAAACCCTCCATTATTTTTTTTTACCACCTCTGTGCCCAGCAGTGAGAGATGTACTATATGAGTTCTACACCCGCTGTCACACTCAGATCTCTCACAGTAGGTATTATTACATTAAAGTTCCTCCCCCTACCCATCCTTTGCATTGCAGTGAGGTCACACTGCCTTTTCACTAGACTCATTTCGGCCAATCCGACGCTCAGTTAGGCAATCAGCTGAGTAGTTATATTAACATGTCGTACAAATGTATACGCCTCTGGTGTTACCTTTGGCAGACCCGTGATGCGTTCCTCATAAATCATTGAGATGTTCTCGGCTGGAATTCATGCTTTGTGCGTCTGTGTTTGTGAATCCAGCATCCTTCTTTATAACCACTTCGGCATGACCAACATTTCAGCCAGCAACGGATAAGTATTAACCTTAGTCATTAGCGTGACGGATTCTGCACAGTGATCGAGTATTTTTCACAGCCCAAAATAAGAATAACATTTATATTGTCTTTGTCTCAGCCCCGCTGACAGCTTGGTAAAAAAAGATGCAAAAAGTTAGGAGACCAGCACTGCAGACTGGCGTGCAGCTCGGCTGAATTAACAACAGCGTGCATTATTAATGTGTCATTGCGCATATTTATGAGTGGGATGTGAGAAATGCGCACTTGAACGACCCGTTCCGACTTACGCAGTGGTTATGCTGTTGGAGCGCACAGAATCTGCGACGTCATAACTTTGTATTAGGGCCTTTATGCTCACGTTCATTACGACTGCCGCGGCAACCAGGCTGGAAACTTCACTTCTCGTCATTAATGAAACCTTCCGGCAAGAGTTTACTGGGCACCAGTGCGCGGTGGTGGGTGGTGCTAAGGTAAGATGAAGCCCACTGGAGGTTGGTGTACACCTGGGGGGGGGGGCGCATCGCAGGGGGTTGTCCAGAGTTGGGTCCAGATGAGCCTGCTCATTATGTTCCCAGTTCGTTAAGGAGCTCGAGGTTTGCGAACCGTCAGTGACGTGAATGGGCTTCACACTGAGAGTGTCGGAGGTCTCTATTGTAACGAGACTTTTACATGATATCTATTTATCTGTGCAGCGTGACACAACACCCATGGGAACTTGAATTAACCCTCAGTGCCTGCAGCTGTTAAAGCTGCACTGAGTGGTGTATCTTCCAAAGGGCTTTCTTTTAAAATGTTGCTAAAATGCTAAATTTTAGTCACTCGCTATAGTCAGTTTCATTAAAGCACAGTGTACTCATGCTGGAGTAATGACCCCAGGGGGCGATGCCTTTAATCACTTCCAACTGTTTGCCTCCACTGGGACATCATTTCCTCGTCCAGCAGGGGGCAGTGTTAAGCAGCGGCACCATATGTAGCGATGCCAGCTGCCCACGTTGCTGAGGTGGCCTGGGCTCTGCTGGGGGAAGGGCAGGTGGAGGCGTCCCTGAAAGTACAAAACATCAAAGGAAAACAACTCTGGGCTTCCGCTAAGGCAGAATCAAGTCATGCTGGTCAGACATGTCAAACGAGGTATGAAGAGATTGCTAGAGACACGGCTACAGTATTCCCCATTTCTCCTGTTCTTCAGCATCTCCTCAAAACTTGATAGGGTGGAAAATGTTCTCTTTACAGCTGATAGGTCTTATTGATAATTGGAAGGATGACGAGGGAATGATCTCTACCTTGTGGAATGTAAACATAAATAATGAATGTGTGTGCCCCATTATAAGAGTCTATTTGTTACATAATACTCATTATTGAGCCTAGTGACTCTCCAGATCTGCTCTTTCCAGAAAATAAAGCATTTTTGTTTGAAACTCAAACAAACAACGCTGAGCTTTTTGTCACTAGCTGTTGTATAGGACAGTTTCTAACCCTTGTAAGTAAGCCCTGGTTTGTGTATACCACTGTCTTCCAGTAGAGGTGCTTCTTTCATAGGGCTGCGAACATGGAAACAAACATCTCTGCCTTTGAAGTCACACTGATCAGCCTCCAGAAACTCCTGATTCCCGTTAAACAGAGATAACGTGTCGTTCTGAAGATCGGTTGCCATGCGGCAGCTGTCAGTGGACGAGTAATTCCTCAGCTGGTGCATGGAGCACCAGCATACTTCAGTGGGTAGAACACAATGCATGACGGTTGTTCTGTACGAGACAAACCGCAGAAGGGGTGTAACTCTCTCCCAGGATAACAAGCGAGATTGTTTAAAGATTTTGTTAGTCTTTTGAATTATATAAAAGTTTAAATATCCCAAATATCCCTTAAAATATTTCATCATTTTCTCAGTGGTTGTCATGCATAAATGCGGAGCATGGACTGTGATGTATAATTATTGAAAGCACATTCAACTAAAACAAGAACATTCTGACCCTTGACTGCATTCTTCAAGCTGAAACACAAATTATATGTTTTGTTTCTTAATCACTTACTTCTGAAAACATGTCATTAAGTAGCTAAATTATCCAATTCAGATCCATCGAGATTCTGCTGGATGGTCCAATTCAAATATGATAATTTAATGATGATGCCTTAATAATTATATTGCATGCTCAAAAATCATAAAAATTGTCTTTCATGCATACTAATATATTTAAGAGGCTTACATTACCTTCACTTCAAACAAGAACTTAAATAGGCCTCAATAATCATTGATTATCCAAAGATCCTAAAAGTACCAATTTAGTACTTACAGAACCTATAAATATCAATATTTTTAGCATACTTTAACCCATTCAAACCCAAGTTATTTTCACAAAATTTCTTTTCAGGGTTAGTCTCACTTAAAAAAATTATGTTCACATAAATACTTATATCGAACTTAATCTTTATACTTTCCATCACAATGGACACATTGAAAGAGTTAAAATCCATGTTTTCATGAACACTGGTCATTGCAATGTTTTTGTCCATTAATCAAAACAAATATGAATCTACAGCAGATTAGGAGTACGAAACATGTGAATCCTATGTTTTAATAGTTTCTTTGCTCCTGCACTTTTTTGATATTAGTTTGAAACATTGGATTCTCAGAATGTTTTGAAAAATATAAAGATGGTGGATGTGTCTGGCCCCTCGTGTTAACATCACCTCAGTGTGCATACAGTCTGAACATCTTACAGCTTTATAAACCGTGGAGTATAAACCGTCTTCAGATTTAACTTCGCGTACATTTTATGGGCTCATTACTTCACAATAGTTATGTTATGATGGCATATTTTAAATAAACTTTGAAAAGCTTCACAGGCAGGGAAGTTCAGATTTATAACGTTCTTCTGGGGACTCCCAGATGCCTGAGGTTTGATGTAAGAAAACTGGGCTCAATGTTCCCTTCCTGGATGGACCCACACAGCAACACACAATGGCAGAGATGCTGTCAACTGTAGGTGTGGAAGGCTGTGTACAACGGGACGTCCTCAGCTGTGTGACAACTGCTGGAACGTGACAGATGTACCACAAGCAGGCGTCTTGACTGTGCTAGACTCATCTTCTGCCAACCGTCATCTTTAAACTTCTTCTCCATAGAGGTCTTCTTCACCCTGTTCCACACACATACACACATGAGCAAAAGTCCTGGAGGAGCAGCTTTTGACACAGTGGTGAAGAACAGTTGGTGAAACAAGCAGCAACAGCTGAATTTATTGTGAGTCATTACCAGCAACGCCCCTGGACCATGGCCAAAGTCCTCAGCTTGGTCTGAGTACTAATGACCAGCCGACCTTGGTCTGCATGCCCCAAAGCACCTTAACTAATTTTCACCGACCTTCGTGTGTAGCTTCCCGAGTTTTATAGTTAGGCTTAAGTGTAGTACTCGAACCAAAGGTATTTCGTTTGTTAATCCACAAAAACACATCTTGTTATTTCTGCTTTTTTTTTTTAGTTTTTTTTGTATTAGTAATTCTCTTTCAAGTTCATCTTCAAAAACAGTCATACCATAAAATGCAATCTCTGTAAACTGATTGAGGGTTTGTATGTCAAAAACAGTAACTGAATATGTGAATTGATATAAGCAATTTCTTAATACTGAAAACTTCGCTTGTCCCCTTGACATACTACATTGTACTTTCCATGTGTCACATAAAATTGGGACAGGATGGTGCAGTGATTAGGTAAGGAAAGGCATGCTGAAGATCTTCAGAAGGGCTGTGACGTTCAGTGACATGGAGCAGCAGTAAGAATGGATAAAACAGCTTCAAAGAAATGAAAATCAGAGAAACCTCGAGTGAAAGAACAATCAGTGAGGAACAGGGCACAGCTGAAGACTAAATGTGATGTCAACCGACGGGCATGTATGCCAGCCCACACCAGTCAGACCTGCATAAACACAACATTTGTTAATTTTCTATATTGATTTTTTTTTTAAGAGTCCCTTACAGTTACTCTTTTGATACCCAATGTAATCAGGAATGCAGTGCGAATCAACTGCTTGCTTGTGGAAATGATAAGAAACTGTTTGTGCTGACAGACTGACCGGCTGGTTCCACTACAGCCTGACAGGCTGCCCATTAGCCCCAGGCTCCAAGTACAAACTCCTCACACCAAACTCCTCACCGTAAGAAGACCACCTCCACCCTTTTCAATGTCCTTCTGTTCCCATGTGGATGTTCCACTGAAATGTTTGGGATCTGAGGCCAAAGATCAGGGAGGATCTCCCTGACATCTTCTGGGTTCTTCACTTGTTCCAGTTTCTTCCTCTTCATATTGATGGAGGACTTGCTGTAGCAGAGTGCTGACTTCTGGTGTGATGGTTCTGTGGCTAACACTCTGGCCCCACACCACTGGGGTGTGGGTTCAAATCCATCTCTCAGCACTGCCTCTGTGTGGACAGTTTGCATGTGTGGGTTTACTCTGGGTTTGTACATTAACATAGACATACAGTATCTGTTAAAAGTACATATCTTATAGTTTTTATTTTAGGAATAAATCAATAAATTTTCCTGTGACCAAGTTAACAGTTCTTCAGTAATTTAATTAACAGTTTGTTGGCACGGTAACATTCCCGTGACATTGCTAACTCACCCTGTCTCTCACATGTGATTATTACAATACAAGTGAGAACTCCATTGTGTGGGTTCAGAATAAGAAGCACTTAATCTTTCAGCATCCTTTGGGTCTCTGTGCATGATAAGTTATGAAGCATTCTGTGTACATGCCGTAAGAGTAGTTATTTGAGCTCGTAACTACAGTCAAATAAGCACAAATTGCACAACTACAACGTATTATGATTAAGTAAATCAAATTATTTATTTTTAATGAGGAGAATCAAAGTCCCCCGGATTCCAATTGACTTTTAAAAGCCCTACTGTGTTATACTGTATGGCCATATACCACAATTCAGCACAGGAACCATTACCAAATGTCAACTAAGCGTAATGCTTTAGCTGCTTAAATGCTAAAGTTAGGTTTAACCATATCAACACTTTGTTGCAGTAGTAATACATTACCTTTACAGATTTATTTTGTGTAACTCTGTGTATGATTTTTACATAAATGTTTTCAAAATGAAGTGCTGCATCAAGAATAACACTCAAAAACTCGGTTGCAAAAAAATATCAGCAAAGACATACGAGTTTGTCGAACTATTCTGTTTATATAACTATGCATACAAAGTTTGTTCTTTTTGTTCCTGTGGGATCTTATTAAACACAGTAACAAAACATATGGCTGAGACAACTCTTCCACCAACAAACTATGGGCTTACACAGTGGTATGAAATTCAAGATACCCACGTACATAAAACACAGGAAAGGCTTTTTTGACTGTCGTGCAACAGAATGAAAACTGAAATATGACATTTGTTTCTGTGTACCTGCGCTGTACTTAAATTTCCAACAGTCTGGATCAGTGTCTTCTAATGTTTAATTGGCAGCATCCAGTTCTAGTGTGCAGAGTAACGAGTTTAGCAGCAGAGCAGCGTGGTGTGGCTTGTAGCCTAGATGAACAATGACCTTCTGACAGGACTCTCGTCTGGCGAGCTCAGGCTGTTTTGAGGGCAAGGGCATTAAATAAAGAGCACCTTTACCATGTCGTACACACATCACACCCCCACTAGTAGAATGGTACACTATGGATGGCAAAGTAGCCTTCTTACGCATTTAAGATGATTTTATTTCATTCCAAGAACACTTCATCCTGTTTTCACCACTTAGAAGGGTACCCTAGAGGGCACTTTATGATTTTTTTTTTTGTTCACCTGAAAGTCATGCATAGGGCACTTCACCTTTATCCAGTTGTAAGGGCACCTTATATAGCACTAAATCACATGCTCTCAATAGGACGGTGTCCATTACGACAATTTGCCACATTCTCAAATATGGACAGACAGCCTGTACAGAACAGCATCACATTTTGTCCATTGTGAGGACACCTATTGGGGTACTTCATGCTTAGGAGTACCTTTTACAGGATCGCATCCCATTTTCTGTACTGGAAAGGGCACCCTTTTGGACACTTAATCAGGTAGGCGTGACATAAAAAAGCACAAGCGTAATGCCACCATTTTCCATTAGAGGAGTACCCACCCATTTAGACCATTTTAAGGACACATTATAGGGCACTTCATCACATTTCCTCCACTGGAAGGGCACTCATTAAGACACTTCATCACATTTCCTCCACTGGAAGGGCACTCATTAAGATACTTCATCACATTTCCTCCACTGGAAGGTCACTCATTAAGACACTTCATCACATTTCCTTCACTGGAAGGGCACTCATTAAGACACTTCATCACATTTTCTTGCTCTATAGAGCACATCAACATACTGTCTCATATGAAGAGTGCACCCTACACAGTATTCAAATTTTTATGTGAAGAGCAGTCGATATCAGTGTTTTACCACTCTAGAGGGAACTTCAGCAATGTTTTTTCAACCATGGAGGCACCAGGGAAGCAGTCCTCCCAAAGCACCAGTGGGACCTTTCATCCTGGCTTTATGCCCAGAGCACAGACAGCATCTACACCACCTATTATATGTCAGTGCCACACACATCCAGTTCAGCCTCATTGTAGTTTCGGGTGTTCGTCTCTTAGGGTGTGACAGAAAGAGGGGAGGAAGGCTGGGACAAGCAGAAGCTTGTATCATTTTCAAGTCTTAAAGATGTTTAAAGAGAGATTGGAAAGATTCAGTTAGAACAACATCCTATTACACCCCTAAGTATAGAACGAAAACCAGTCATTACTCTTGCTCTTTCATTCTTTCTGCCGCTGGATAGGTAAATACTGACACCTGTCACTTTTAAATCTCCGATTGTCTTTTCTTTTTTTTTCACTGGTCAAAATACGCCCGTATATGTCTTTGTGTTGTTGTTTTGTTTGTTGTGGACCGGTGCACTTTTGAACAGAATTGCCCATCTGGGATAAATAAAGTTGTCTGCATCTGAATCTGAAATATGTAGTACTTAAAATTTATTACCACTAAACCGTTACATATTAAACAAATACAAACAAGAATTTTAGATCTTACATCATAAAAACATCTATGTATAATTAAAAATTATAAATTATAGTCGAACTGCAATCCATATGTACTCAATGTTTTTTTTTTTTAATTATTTTATTTTTTTATTATTTTTTTTACATATGTACTCAATGTACTAAACACACAACTAAACCACGTGACGGCAGAGCCGCTTGGCGCATGCGCAGAACAGTGGCGAACTTTGACCTGGCAGCTCAAAACACGAGAGGGAATAGCTGGTAAGTAGCGTTAGCAACAGCTCCTTCTTATATACAGTTGATAAGGCGTGTTTAAAGAGGAGACTGAGTAATTTTAAAACTTTTACAACTTTTTTGAAAAGATAAAAAATAAATCTGTTAGTTTCTGCTGAAAAACATAATGCTTAGTTTTGTCCCCTTTTCATTTATGTCCGTGTGCAATCAGTTTGATTGGGTAACTGGGCAGAATTATAAACGTGAATATCAATGTATACATTTGGTTTAAATTAATAATTTTCTAGCCGAGACGTTATGCAGTAATTATTGCTAATGTGTATGTATACAAATGGGCGGAGATTGCTGTCTGCTACCTTCGTCTTCTTATAGGGGAATTTGGAGAGCGCAATAAGTTTATTTGGGATGTTTCACTAACTATACACCATTTTGCCGTATACAGTGTAATAGTCCATCATGTGAAAAATCCTGCGTTAATTTTTATGCACTAAAGTGTAGTACTCGCACCGCAATCAAAATACTGTACAGTCAAGTACATGCAATTCATGGGCAAGAGCCAAGTGATTGCTTTTTATAAAAAACTGCGCTTTCCGTCACAATGTAATATTGCCTGTTTAATTAATTTCAGAGGCTCACATAAGGGAAAAAGATAGACTTGCGGTTACATGATGCATGCAGGACTTCAGCCGGTGTTATTGCAATAGCCTCGCTTGTGTACAGAAGATAAGATATTCGGGTTTAATAACTGCGTACTTACTGCTGCTGGAATGTGCAGTTTTAAAACCAGTATTTAAAGAAACCTCGTTAGCACCTCCGCGCCCTTTTTGAACGGTTTTAGTTGTTATTTTCTTACCATCCTGTTTGCATTACAGTTTGATCTCAGCGGGGGAGTTCACCCCGGCCTTTGAGATTGAAATGTGCGCCGAAATTGCCATGTTGGATGAGACATCATCTGCAGGTCAAGGAGGTGGAAGATGTCACCGTACATTTCTGCTCCACTGCTGATTTGTTTAAAGAGGCCTTACAAAGATTGCTTAAATGCTTTTATAAAATGCTTTAAGGAGTGTCGCAGAGCATTTGGTGGAAATGTCACTGTTTTTCTCACCAGCCTAGAAAATTTTATTCTTCCTTTATTCAGCACGCCATTAGTAATGAAAATTGTTACAGGGATAAGTTTTAATTTTGACTTGTAAGGCAATGTATTCACTCAAGCTCTTGCGACTGTAAAATATAAGCCTTTTTCACCGAGCAACAAATTCACCTCTACTGAAATGATGATGCACAATTGTCTCGGCATGGAGACCGTACCTGCGATCCTAATTAAGTCAGTTAATTATCCACTGTTTGATTCCGTTGAGTTTATTATAATGTGGAGGCGTTAGTGCTAGGATGACTACCGACCTGTCTCCGAGTCAAATGTGTAATCAAGCAGCAAAATGCTGAACACTTTGGGTTATCAGAAATGAAAGTACTGCGTTCTTTTGCCAGTTTATATTCATTGGTTGAATTCTTTGTGCTTTTCAAAGTCAAACTTGAGATTTTTTTTTGTCAATGTGGGGGTCTGCGGGTTCGTACTTTTTTCGTGCTGTGGGAAACTTGCTTTGCCTAGTTTAAAAAAGTTGCTGTAGTGTCCAACAAGGAACTGGTTTTGCATTAATCACATGACAGCTGTTTTGTCGGGGTGCGAGACGGGGCCTTGAGCGTGCGCGAGAAGCACCGGTGATTTGTGCACGTTAGGTGAACGGAGCGGCAGTGCTGCTACGCGGTGTTTTCTCGGGGCAATAGCTGTTCCCACTGCAGTTTACCCTGGGCACTCGGTTAGGATTGACCACGTGTTGATCCCCTCTGAGTCACCAAGGGGTCTGGAGAATGGAACGTGAGGGTGTAAGGGCAGAACTGAGAACAATTGTGTATATTTAAACATGTTACGTTCCTCCAGGGATGTGACCATCTCAATGTATAAAATCTTCAGCCTTTATGCTCTCTTGCAAATGGTTCCTCTGCACGTCATGTACTATTTGTGGTGGTATTCTAGCTGGTGTGTGTGCATCTTTGCTTGTCAGTGAGTTTTTCTACTTTTTGTGTGTGAATGGGAGTGCACAGCAAAGACACTATCAAACTCTGCCAGGCTTCAGGCTATCCAGAAGGCCAAAGCACAAATGAAATTCAGTATCTTGCAGTCCTGTAAGGCACCTGCACAGAAATTATGTGAAACTTTCCATGCAATTTACAGCTAGACAGGGAGCATTTCATAAAGGCATATACAACACAATCTTAAAATCATGGTGACTTGAGCTCTGTGCCCCCCCCCCCAGTTGCCACAAAAGAGTCTCGACGTGTACGCTTAACAACAAAGAAAAGTGGTATGATGACATCCTGTTTAAAGGCTGTTACCTGCTCTGGTGGTTGAAGGGGTTGAACATCAGGCTGGGATGCAAAAGTCTCCCAGTTCAAATCCCAGCTAGGTGTGACCTTGAGCAAGACACCCAACGCTAGCTCCCTGGCAGCTACATGTGGCTGGCAGCCCACTGCTCCCCACAGAGGATGGATTAAATGCTGAGTAATTTCCCTCTTGGATTAATAAAGTGCTATAACAAAAATTAGTTACTCAATAATAATCTGCTATTAATGTAGTACTTTTTACATTAGATGGTTGTGATTCTAAAATCCCATGTGGCCAAGTTTTCTCGTCACTTCATGACTGTTTGGTCAGAAACTAGGTGGTGATATATTTTCACCAGACAGAATCCTGTAATTAGTTGAGACAACACAGGCTGCTGCTGGGTGTAGTTTCTGGCCTTGAGTTGTACTTCAGTAGTTTTCTTTACAGGGGGTCTTGTAGCAGCCAGTACCTTGTAACTAACGAAGCAGTGCATCAGCATGTAGTTAATGATTTACTGAGGGGCTTTAATTAAGCACAGCGCAAATGGATGACTGCTTATTAGACAGAGTAATGTTGAATAGTGAGGGTAAACTGCACTTGGACAGGTGAGTCACTCGTGACAGGGATGCAGGTGACTCTGCACCTGAACAAGTGAGTCACCCGTGACAGGGATGCAGGGGACTCTGCACCTGGACAGGTGAGTCACCCGTGACAGGGATGCAGGTGACTCTGTGCCTGGACAGGTGAGTCACCCGTGACAGGGATGCAGGTGACTCTGCACCTGAACAAGTGAGTCACCCATGATAGGGATGCAGGTGACTCTTCTTAGTATAGTGGTCCCAAGCTTAGAAAGGGAACGGTGAACAGGAAGCACCACACAAATGAGACAACGCGCAAGGTGCGGCACAAATCTGTGGTCACCTTCGGGTGACTTGGTGACATTTACGCTGAATGGCAGGTATGGAACAGAGTGACTATAGCATGACTCTGCATATCAGCACTAGAGGATGTTTAAGGTCATCAGACTGCAGACGCATGTGGTTTTTTCCAAAATTTTTGGCACAGTTGTGCTCGCGTGCGCATGCACGTGCGTGTTACCGTTAGCGACTGTCCCCGCCTCTGCGGGTGCAGGCTGCCGCGGCTCCCAGGGTGAGGGCTGCACTCTGCAGGCAGTGTGACATCATCTGTTTATGCCGTGGGCACGGCTGGGCAGGCTGCCTGTGGCCATGCTGCACAAGCTTGGCTTTCCAGTGAAAGGAAATTCCTGTCACTTGTGTTCTGCATGTTAAGATGCTTTCCCTGTTGTCTGGTAATAACTCCCCTCCCATGTTTGCTTTCCAGAGCATTATCACACCTGTAGGCTATATTGCATTAGCTCAGTTCTCTGCAGGAGCTGGTAGCCCTGCACTCTCCGTGTCCACGTGTCCCCAGCTCCGGCGTCTCTTTCCTGTAAACGGGATGATGTTTCAGTTCTGCTCTGGGCCGGGGCGTTGGTGGACTTTGTCCAGTGTCCAGTCTTCACCATCATAAGGATCACTTAGAATGATTTGTTAATTGGAAAAGAACGCACATTAAAAATTAAATGGCCTTTGAGGACGTGTCTATGAATTATAGCACGGATAATGAAGAGAACCTTATTTTGAGCAGGTGTGCTCAGAGTTTTGACAAATTCTGTAGGATTCCAAATGGCTGTCACAGAAGGGACTGAGGGATAGTCAAGTTCTTTACTTTTTTCTAAACATTACCTGTAATAATTTTTTTCCTGCATTTTTGACATCCGAACCTCTGTATGTTTAAAAGTTGAGTAGTGCAGGTGCTTTCCTGTCTTTCTGAAGACATACTTTCCGTATGTTTTTGAGACTGAAACCTCTTGCTGTGGTAGTGTTTGACACAAAGTTTTATGGAGATGTTAACCAGTCAGCTTCTGGAATCTTCCCCAGAGCACAGCCTTGTCTTGTGGGGCTAGTGGTGTTGAACCCGAGGTTTTGATGTCATTCCCTGAGAGTAAAGATACTTAACTTTTGGTTTGGTTGATAAAAGGTAATTTCTTCACGATGTTCTGATGTCCTGTGGGATGATGACGCTGTCTTGTGTTTAACGTATAAAAGTGCTGGGAGCACAAGACTCTACTCTAGGTCGAAGCCCTAACAGCGCATTCATCCTCACATCTTTCTCTTCTTTCTTTTATCTGTTGTTCAATTGCTTGGTGTCTGTGGGCTGGTGTGTGCCCTGAACACGGTGCGGAGTGAGTTTGTGTGTAAAGGAGAGTGAGAAACACAGACACGGTCCTTACTGTATGCTAATGCCTTTTTATTTTTTTTGCACAGGGAAAGCCCTTGAGTCCTGAGGACCTGAAAGCAGTTTTTTCTTGCCTGAAACCACCTTGCTGTGTTCATTTAGATTATAGTCAGTAGATACAGCCATCCCTGCACTTAATGCAGGTTTTTTTTTTCTTCCTGCACTTACATGTTGACTTGCGAGCTCATGATGTAGTTCTAAGTGATCTGAATTATACTCGTTGTAAAACAGCAAAGTGCATTTAGACCTCGGTGTTTGTCTTTCCTCACTGTGTAGCGAGCTGTAGGCTGAAGTGTGAGATTGACTAATTGAGTGCGTTTGTGTTGTGTCGTGTCGTCTGTTCTCCCTCTTTACGCCCAGTTTAATGTACTGTGCATTACTGTGTTCTGATCTGTATATCTCTCCGCCTCAGTACTGGGAGAATCAGGTTTGTGGGCTCAGTGTTGTGACCCTTCACCTCCTGGTTCAGTGCTCCTTGTCTGAAGGTAACGTAGAAACGCGTTTCTCCATTCAGAACGTGTCTTGGTGAGCCAGGCTCTCGATATCTGGAGCATACAAGTCTCTAAGAGTGAGGAGTACTGCTTCACAGACAACCGCTCTCTCTGTCCCTCTGTCTCTCCCTCTGTCTCTCCCTCTCTCTCTCTCTCTCTCACATCCCTTCATTCTCCTGTCTTTTTCTTGCTCTCTACTCTCTCTCATCCCTTCCTCCTCTTTCTCTCTTTCACTCATCCATTATCCATTCTCCTCTCTCATTCTCACATCCCTTTTTCTCTCTCTCTCTCTCTCTCTCTCTCTCTCTCTCTCTCTCTCTCTGTTTTCTCTAATTCCTTTCCCTCTTTCCTTCTCCTTCCTCTGTGGCCTTACAAGCACATCGTTGTTGCCACACACACACATTACACCGGCTGTTGTAGGTGAGAACAAAAAACACAGCATTAAATTAGCTGGAATCAATATATGTGACAGCATGTAGTACATTGAAATTACAACCGTTTAAATAACTATCTGAATATTCTGGCCTATGGGGGAGAGTAATTGGTCTCTGAAATGATTACGTTTAAAGGGTATTATGATTATAAATAAAAAAACGTTCTTTATGGTCCTTTTTTTAAATTGAGCTACACCAGCAGATAAACAAAGAGACGCAGAGTGTGATGAAGACAGCTGGTCCTTCTTTCGCTCATTCACACATGCTCTCAGACCAACTGAATCATGTCAGGGCAATTTAAGAAATCCTCTTCTGGTTTGTCTCTCTCTCTCTCTCACACACACACACACACACACACAATCACTGCATTCTTTTATTAATTCATTTTGTTTTTTTGTTTTCGTCTTCCTGCTTCAGAAGCCAATTAATTCACCGCGTGCGTTCCCCTCCGCTACGGTCCGATGACTGCAATTTAGAGTAAGAGCGTATGGCAGAAGTGTAGGAATATTTATAAGGCCTTATCTGTGTCCTGTCTCTTTTATTTCCCCTTCGTTTGGCTTTGAGAGCCGGTCCGATGGTTCGGCCCAGCATCCTCTGACTTGGTGGGATTACAGTTGTGAGGAGCACTGTGTGAAATTCTGTGATGTCTGTAAAGTGCATGGAGGCTATTTCATATCTGTCCTTTTGGTCTTGTCAGTTGTTCATTTTATCAGCGTGATGGATTGACTGTGTGTGTGCGTGTGTTCCATTGGCGTGGCAACGTATCTTTCGTGTTTGTATGTTAGTGTTTTTCTCGCCCTGAGCCGAGGTTATGGAAAGAGGATGGAAGGAGCAGGTCTCCTGGAGTTGGAAACCTCGCTGTCTGAGTCGTCTGAACAGATCTGCTGGACTGGGTCTTCTTGTTAGGTTTTTATACATTTCTTCTTTTGGTACACCTTGTAGATGTGTCACAGCTATAATTAGCTATTAGTTCATGCAGTTTCTTTGTATTGGGGAAGAAATGTGTAGAGACATGAGGCTGGAGGCATGGCGAACGTTTTCGGTTAGTTTGTTTAGCTGGTAGTGCTGGTATTACTGGCTGTTCGCTGTTCTCAATAAACGTTTGAGCAAGATACCTCCCGCTGCTTTACCACAGAACAGACCCGAGTGGCGCACTGCACACTTAAAGGCCCGACCCCGCAGAGGTACGCCGTCCCAAAGCCCCTTTGAATTTCCCACTTGAAAGGCCAAGCGCGTCACTCACTCCAGCAGGACAGCGGCTGTTCGGAGGTCGGCTTTGAATTGATCAAGCGGAATGTGTTTGCATTAGATTTGCACCTTTGAGTTTTATGGCAGGTGCGGGGGGGGGCCGCGTGCAGGTTCACCAGGGAGTCCAGCAGTACAAGCGCCGGTCTTAATGCGAGGAGGGCCCTGCCAGAAAGTTCTCCTTGACACTTTCATCACTGCCATTTCACACCATTACTACCCCCTTTTTTTTACGGATTGTCTAAGCTCTTCAACTGGACAGGTGACAGCCAGCTA
This sequence comes from Chitala chitala, assembly GCA_025773905.1. Classification (NCBI taxonomy): domain Eukaryota; kingdom Metazoa; phylum Chordata; class Actinopteri; order Osteoglossiformes; family Notopteridae; genus Chitala; species Chitala chitala. The sequence goes on from JABJVR010002800.1 coordinate 32,694, forward strand.
AGAGTAGGCGCGTGTGCTAGAATGTTCCGTGCTGTTCGAGGGCAAACTGCTTTTCTTAGATGCAGGGTCCCTCTGTGGTGGCTGTGAATTACCTCCACACAAACCTGTGTTCATCAAGGCTGTGTTAATTTAAAGGTGGCTGTTTTTGGTGAGTTAAAATAAAATACATTGCTTCCAGAACCTTCTTGACAGCTAACATTGAGGATTTTAGCTTTTGGCTATTTTATCAGCTTTCTATGTCTTGACTGCAAAAACTGAAATCTCGCTTGAGTCATATCATCTTTTAGAGGAAGAACTAATGGAAGGTGTTTGTGCCGTCCAGTGTTGGCCTATTTAATGTACTCTGGTTAAAGTGGGATTATTTTAAATATCATCTGCCATTACAGTAAAAAAACAAGCACCACTAATGCAGTCTTTTAGCTCTATGTTCCATATTTTTTTTTACTTTGTTTACAACTGGGTACTCTTAACTCCTCTTACAGTTTAACTTTAATAAGGTACAGCTAAGCACTCCATCAGCGGCATGTTTTCTAAGTGGTGTGTTTAATGTGTGCCTGCTTACTTTTTCAGATACTTACGTAATTTCTCGCTCCGCCCTTCACTGTTATCTCCTCTTGACCGTTTCATAACGGTTTGTGCCGCTACGTAGGCACGTCTACGTTTTTGGCAGAGCCACATGATTCCGCCATCTTGCATAAAGCACTCCCACGTAACGGCTTGGAAAAGGCCGCAGTTCGGCCTTCGCCGATGCACTTGTCGGAAGCTCGTGATGGAGGAGGTTCCCCAATTAAAATGTGCGATTTTGGGTTCCTCTGCGTGCTCCGTGGGAACACAAAGTCGTGACAAACGGAGCCTTTGGCAGGAAGCCGTGGTTCCACCAGCATGGCGTGTGATGGCTTTGAGTTGATGGTAAGGGTGCTGTGAACCCCCACGTTCTTACAGTTTTTATTTTGAGGGGTGGCTTTCTTTGATCTTTGTTGATGAGCTAACTGCGGGGGGGGGGGGGGCGGCCCGCCGGGGGGCGGGGGGGGGGGGGGGGAGACGCGCAGAAAGGAGGGGAGTAGGGTGGGGGAGGG
>JABJVR010002800.1:33779-54211 GCA_025773905.1 Chitala chitala
TGGCTTTATTTGATCTTTGTTGATGAGCTAACTGCAAACCCCCCCCCCCCCCCCAAGTGAGTCACAGATTTATTACGCACAACAACAAGACTGAATTGTTTCTTTCCTGAACCTGAATCCATCTGTATGTGGTCATAGTTCTGTCAGTTGTAGAGAGGAAGGCTCACTGTCTGTTTCTGTGTTAGCCCCACAAATCTTGTCCCATGATCAATTACTGTAGTGCTGCTTTGTGTGGTGAACGGGGAAGCTGGGAATCATGGGTATTATTCATGTCCTTTGGAGACGTGACTTTTGAGAGGTCACAGAATTGCTGCAGAAAGTGGCGCTTGGATGTCATTTACTTATCTTTATTCATTATGTCATCCTAATCTACCCAAGCAGAGAGATTCTCACAAAAGGCCGCGCAGAACCCCTTCCCACCTCACCGGGCCGCCGTGTCTGGCTGCAGGTTTAAGCCCTTGTGTGCAGAGCCGGCTTGTTGTACACAGTAATTACTCGCTGACCTGGAAATGTCGCACCTTACAGGGTCTGCTGAAGTTTTTGGGTTTTGGGCAAGTTACACTTGTTGACATGCTTTTGACGAGAATGCGTAATATTTGCAAACAGGCACAACATGAGTGATGATGCCTGTCGACGCCCCCCCCATCCAAACACCTCCCTCACCTGATACACTTAAGAAGCAATGAAGTGAAGCCTTGACCTTCAGGAAAGGCGTTCTCCTAATTCTCAAGTTTGTGGACCATCGGGCATGACTGTATGCACGTGGTGTTCACTCTCAACATATTTCAGTTCTAGAGTGGGTCGGGGGGGGTCCACAGAGGTGGTCGCTGTAATCCCAGGTACATGCTGAGGTGAACAGAGAGGATGGAGGTGGCTACCTGTAGGCTGAGCATGTTTTGCAGTGACCACACGGGTCATCAGGTGTCAGATGCAAGATCAGAACCTGCTGTGTTTCTTTTGGGCTGCTCCATCTAAAATGCCATCATACCGGATGCATGGTGCACACCCCTTAGTGTGTTTTATGTTCTTGTGTGTTTTACCTTCATCTTTGTTGTCTTTGTCTATTTGAAGGCCAGACTGGGCCCCACCTGCGGCACTGCTGAAGAGAACGGTTAATTATACCTGTCGCAGATAACGTCACTCCCCTGTAGGGTTATTCGACTCAGTAGGCAGCATTCCCACAAAGTACCGACGTTCTCCGCGAGAGCTGCCGAATAATCATTTCGTTCGTGTGCGTGCGCACCCAGGGACAGGCTAGCGTGAGCTTCTTTCATGCTGCGTCTCTCCATCTTCTCAGTAGTGTTGATAAGTGCACAGCGTGCCACCTGAGGTGCCAGTCTGCGTGAAGGAGGGCAGATGACTCTTGCAAGCTTTCGCGTGGCGTCCTGGTGAAATTGCAAAAGCAGGTAGGCATTTTTAGTGTCCGCTGACAGCCTCACCTGGCCGCTCAGTTGAAAGGAAGCCGTCCGTGTTGACGGCAGCACGTCACCGTACCGTAAGGCGCCAGGGTTTATCCACAAGCACTCCGGAGCAGCGAACACGCTGGATACGACTCCGGGTGAGCTCTGTAGCCTCTGTGGTCCTGAAGTTCCTCTCTCCCCATCTCTGAGTTTATTTATACCACATGCACCATCAGTCTGGTGCCACCCCCCCGCCCCCTACATCTCAAGGTCTTAAGGTTCATGACAGAGAATCAGGAACGTGCAGGAGCTGGGTAACTGACAGCGGAGCGTGCAGAAGGGTTAGCTTCCTGCTGGTTATGCCCACATTGAAAGGTCAGGTGGACCCATTTAAAGGTTCAGTTCATCTGCTCTGCTCCTCTTACTGAAGAAGCCAACCATGGCACAAGAACAGTTGGAGTACAAACAGAACGCCTCTGTCTGTGGCGTTGTCTGTGGTAATCGGGCCGGAAAAGGTCCCCACTGAGCCAGTCCACTCAGACTATGTCGATATAACTTATGGTAATAGTGTTTGCCCTGGCGCTTTTGAGCTGTGCTCTAATTGGACAGTACTTACTGATACAGCGTCTGTCGCGTTCGTGATAGGCTGATGTTTGGTGCTACCAGCTGATCGATGCCTGCGCTGTTATTGGAGGAAAGATGCATTTAAAATATATGTTGGTGGCCTTAGTGACACGCCTGTCTAATCAGAAATCAGCTGTGGACAAACAAACTGAAGGATTATTGCCATGTTGGAAATGTGAAATGGAAAGGGTACCAGAATGGGGTCGCTAGTGCCTGCAGACGTGAATTCGCTAATTCGGTTATAAATCGATCTTAAATTCCTCTTTATTTTCAGATGGACAGTTTTGTATAATAACCACCTAATGTGAGGTAAGTAGCTCGCTGACAGAGGTGAGGTTTTACTTCAGTGATTGGAGGATGACGGTGTTTATTAAATGAAATTGCAAACACGGACTCTTTCAGAGACTCGTGATGTCGGCGGTGGAAGTTTGGGCATGGCCAGTGCAGAGTGGTCAGAAACGGGCTACGTTTTTTCATTATCTGCCTTCTACCAACACACCTGTTCCCTGACTCACAGCTGCTCAGCATCCCACGAACCGCGGTGCGATTGTGGTTAATTAGTGCCGCTTCGTTAACATAGTTGACTGGGCTTTATGAAGACAGGGAGACGAGGAATGTTCCTGAGCCGACGGGGTTTTGGTGTCTGCCGTTTGCCAGTTTGTCGTGCCTGGTGCAGTTTGTTGTTTTTTTCCCTTGGTGTGCATGATGCGCGTGATGCGCGTACATGTGTGTAACACAACTGGGAGCAGCAGAACACAATACATCTTTGGTTTTAAACACACATTTGAGGGAGGGATGGCCATGTGCACCTCTTTCTGTGAAGGTTTTAATCCTTCAAGTTTGCTTCTTTTTTTTAAAATTCCGCTCTGTGCAGTTTTGGCCACTTTGGGAGCTTGTTCAGACCCAGTGTCCAATCAAATGTTTTTAGGCATTATGGGAAGCACGTCAACAGGATGTACAACTGACCTGCATGCACTCACATGTTGAGTAGGTTATTTCACTACGTGTTATATAGCAGTGCAGAATTAAATCCTTCATCCTCTGTACATTTTAGTAACGTACTCTCTCATTGTCAGCTGTGTCTTTAGGGTTACATGGTAATCCTTTTGATCAAGTGGCCTGTTAGGCTTTTTACCTCTTTGTGTAGCTGGATATTTGATTGAGGTAGATGCTGAAACACCCCAGCAGTTTGTAACTGCAGTGGTGTTCTCCAGCTGACGTCTCGGTGTCCCAGCTTTGGTAAAGATGACAGAGTATCTCCTCGGTTGCGTCGTTATTTTAGTTTTTACTCTGTTCTGTATGCCTTTCAGCCATCACTGACGTCATGCCCGTACACATTCTTGGCGCCCCTGGGGATTCTGGGACGCAATTTCCTGCTCACCTGCAGCGGGTGTTTATTCCAGTCCTGGATCTCACCTCAGCGTTTGCGGACAAGTACGTGAAGGTGAGGACTCTCTGTCTCTCTGTCTCCGTCTCTCTGTCTCTCTCCCTCTCTCACGAATGCTTCCCTTTTTTTCAGGGGAAAGTTGTTCAGAAATATCCACTGGTGCACTCGGACAGAGACAGCGACATTGTAAAGGTTGTGATACAAGGTACCACCTGACAGCACAGTAACACATAAATCTGGCTATTTTCAAAGGCCCCACTTCAATTACTCATACAGGTAGAGTCTCACTTGTAACCTGTGCCATTTCTGGCCATCTGTCCTTATGGCAACCAACCAACATTTATATTTGAAACACTCCTACAGTATATGTTTATATAATACAGAGGCACGGTGCTATTTTGAGTTGGCGCTGTCTGTCATAAAGCCAGCGACGTAACTGTGCATGGACAGCTCGGATCTACGCACTTGTGTGACACTGGAGCATCATCCCAAGGTCAGCGTCATCATTGCAACGATCATGGTCCATCATTGCTGCAGCATCGTTTGTAGAAACGGTCTGCCTTTGTCTCCACGCTGCAATTGTGCGTTTACGTGCGAGGGTAGCGCACGCTAATAAAGTTTAAATATAATTGAAGATATTTTTGTCGCTTGTCAAAGGCTCCGTCTCGTGACATCTGACTGACGTGATCGTTACAACCTTGCCTGTATAACTTGGCACATAATGTAACATTATTACAGAAATAAAGTAAATGTCAATTTTGATTACTTTTGGGTTTTTTTTTTTTATTCCTTTATTCAGTTAGTTGTGTAATTCTTTTGGAAATAATTGCATGGTTTTCTTGATGAAAACGATAGAGATGACACAGGAGGAGACAGTTGTAGATGATGTATGGTAGAGGAGGAGGAGGAGGAAGGCTTGTGAAAAGCATAGGTCGTTCTCTTAGTTTGGAAATACCTGCCCCGCTAAGCGGATGTTCGTTATTTAAAGCTGTGGCCGACGCTTTTGTAGCCATACTTAGTCATTAATGGCCTTAATAAACACTGGCTGAAATAGCCCGCTAATTACAGTTATTAGTGCCAGCCTTTTAACTTTCTCCTGTGTGGCAGTCTTTCTGTGTCCCCGGTGAACATCGTGCCTGGAAGCGGAGGCCAACATGAGGCCTTGGAGGTGCGCGCTGATTGCAAGGTCTTTTGGAAGTCTTTAACAAATTGTCTCTGCTCCGAAAGCAGTAATTACAAACTTTTTATGAGACTCGGCATAAAATAAGGTGTCATGCTTCGAGCGGCCTCCGATGTCGGGGACTGTCATTGAGAAAACGTTCGGCGGGGACGGTCTGGGGGAAAATGGCAAACAGCCTCAGGAAACGAGCTGCTCCGAGGAGCCTTCCGGGCTGTTCCGCGGGCCCGCTGCGGCGCTGGGGGGGGTCACCGTGTCCCCGTTCTACATCTGGTCCATCACTTTGGCACTGGGCAGACGTAGCTGGTAGGACCTCATGTTGCAGCAGGAGAGGTCAGGACTCTTGTTGGCAGAAGTAATGAGGTTTCATGTGTATAAGAAACGTTTGCAGGATGCCATGAGCAGACTCGTGCGCGCGCGCGTGTGTGTGTGTGGAACAGCAGAGTTTGCCCGTGGTTTCGCCAAGGATCGTTTTGAGGGACCTCTTGAAAGCCAGCCGCTTCTCACTCTGCTGTTCTTCGTGCTTCTACAGAACACAACAAGGACCAGAAACTGGGCCCTGGTTCCTCCTCGATTGCCACTTTCTTCTTTGGGTCAATTGCCAGAGAGTTCTCCAAGGCTGTCAATCAAGAGGTGGGCTTTTGGGCCTGCTGGGTCCAGTCCTGTACCAACAGCACTTTGTCTCACTATGACCATGTCACCTCTGTACCCTTCATAGCTGTACTCTCTGTTTTTGGTTTGGAAGTGCATCTTTGTACTTTGTTTAGGCATGTTATTCCTGTGTGTGTGTGTGTGTGTGTGTGTGTGTGTGTGTGTGTGTGTGTGTGTGTTTATTTACGCCTGGATGTAGAGACCTGACATCCTAGTCTCCTCACATGACCTGTCCTTCTCGCGATAAAACGGTTCACCCTGGAATATTCTCATTGGCTGCGACGGCCGTGACATCTGTCTGCATGTCTCACAGGACGTGGTTCTCCTGGCCGGCTTTACGGTGGGCAAGTCGCCCACGGCCCATAAAGACCAGCTGCACTTCTGTCACCTGCAGCTGAAGGGGGGCGGAGCCTGTGTCTACGTGAGTGCCGACCTCGTCTGGCCCGGGCTCATGTTCTGGGTCTCACTCGACCCGCCTCAGCTTGGCCCAGTCCTGCTGCCTTTCGCCTGTATTCTGCGAAACCAGCTTCTCCTCCCTGACACATTCAGCGTATTCCACGTTTTTTCACTCACATACACTTGTTTAAGCCTACCTTACAAGACCACACAGGTTTATTTAAGAAAATGGTTGTGTCTGTGCTTTCATACCCATTTATGCATCTTTGTGTATAATTTTGCTGTTGTTGTCTTGGTTCCAAGTCACCTGAAATGTAATTTTATATTCAACTGCATTTCGCTGCACATGCTGTGTTGACGTGTGCTTGTATGCCCATGTACATGCAGTGTGTATATGTATTTATGCATTACTTGTGCTGGCTAAATGAAGAAGTTTTTACCTGTCCTCACCTGTCTCAGGTGTGCCCCAAGCCCAGCCCCTCTCCCAGCTCAGCAGGGACCTCAGCTCCACCCACAGAGGTCAGTTTTGCTCCTTCGCTCTCTCCCCCAGAGCTGCCTTCAGCACCGGCCCTTTCTGCTGATAAACAACGTTACCCAGTTATTTTGGTTTCATTTTTGATAGTTTTGCTGGCTCCTGCGTTATTTTTACAGAAGCACTTTGCCTCAGGTATGATTACTAGAAATCACATACTAATTTAATTAAAGAGCATCTCCAAAAAAACCTCCCTGTCTTTAAAAATGAAACAGTAAAGTACAGTACAGTACAAGAAAAGTACAGTAGTGAATGGTGAGATGCTGGTGGCCCTGTGTGACGGGGATTAGAACCGGTCATGGCACAGTAAGGGAACTGTGCCAGTCTTTAATAAGAATATTTCCCCAAATACTAACCACAAAGATGATGAATTCAGGAGGTGGATGTGAGGAAAATGCACGTGTTGTAGCCGATTTGGGTGTTTGTGTCCTGGTCTTCCTGGGACACTCTCATTCCTGTACCTGTAAGGTTGGCAGTGATACAGATTCAAGGTGAGGTGCCACACCTGTGTGCATTATGAGATGGTCAGTACCCTGGTGGGGCTGTTCCCTGTGTGAACGTGTCTGCGTTTGGGAAAGAGAGATACCCGAAAGGAGTCCTGTCCCATAGTGCCTATTCGCTTCATCCTGTGGAACTCCCGGCTGTGACTCAGGGCCTCTTCTCCAGGTGTAACGATCTGCCCCTTACACACTGCTCTATACACGCATTTGTTTTTGTGTGTCTTTCAGGTCCCAAAACCCAAGTACACCTATGTTGGGCTTGACGACTTAAAGCCTGGTATGATTGTCAACGTCTATGGAGTGGTGACGTTCTTCAAGCAGCCGTTTCGCACCAAGGGCACCGGTGAGTCTGCCGTGCATTTCAAACAGATGTGGCTGTTCCTCTGTAGCCTAGGCGACTGAGCAGGACTGAGAGGAAGAGTTCAGACAGATGTGGCTGTTCCTCTGTAGCCTAGGCAACTGAGCATGACTGGGAGGAAGAGCTCAGACAGACGGGGCTGTTCCTCTGTAGCCTAGGCAACTAAGCATGACTGGGAAGAAGAGCTCAGACAGATGTGGCTGTTCCTCTGTAGCCTAGGCAACTGAACAGGACTAGGAGGAAGAGCTCACACAGATGTGGCCCTTTTTTAAAGGCTGTTTAACGTACTTTTAAAGATCATCAGAGGGTCTGTTAGCTGTAAGCCTAAAACAAACTGCGGCTGAGATAACACGCCTGCCAGTTGAAATTGAAAATGTCCAAGTATGGAAAGATTATCCTGTCACTGAAAATGACCTCTTTGTTAATAACCTCGCCATAAGTTCTTCAGTCAAAGTGTAATTGACCTCATACTTTACCACCAGCACGGTGGGATAAACCTAATTCAGCAGTGCTGATATAGATGCAGTCTTAATATTCATTTTAATGAGGCCAGTACGGTGTGTGAAGACGGGCAATTTCCTCACACAGCACCGAGCTGCCCCTGCAGTACAGGGGAGCCGAGAAACAGAGCAGAATCTATAGAAACTAATTAGCTTTATTTGAACATTAGAGCTGCATCCAAATTGCACACCTAAGGTATACAGTTTAAGGAGAAACAAACAGAAGACAAACACAGAGCTTGCGATGTGACAACAGAGGCCGCTCGCCAGGAGGGGAGCACAAATTGGATGCTCTGGTGACGTTCTGCTCGTTATCCACCGAAGGGAGCACCTTCTCCTTCCTCCTCAAAGGCTCTCCTGTTTTCCCAGCCTGCTGCTGACAATGTCCCTTTAAGCGGTTACTCGATCCACATCCGCTGTGAAGGAAACTGAGAGGCCCTCCCCGAAAGGCCGAGGAAACAAATGAAAGAAAAGGTGCCCCCCCCCACGCTGACTCTTCGTGGTGCCTTCCAGCCTTGGAGTTGTTCTTCCAATATCAGGTTATGCGTCTCCCATGTGGGGGTAAAATAAATGCAGCAGTGAGGACAGGGGGGGTAGCATCGCAGCCAAACCACGCAACTTGGAATGAAATAACCCTGCATCACTTCTGTTCTCGTGAGCCCGTTCCTGTCTGGTGTCCTGGTCGGCGTGTTAAGGTTCAGCTGTTCTGTTTGTGCTCTGGAACACCTTAACGCCTGTGTTGTCCTTCCTCTAATGCTGATTGGCAGCACGTTTGTTTCTTTATCCAAGCGGCTGCACTTTTATTTCAGGCAGTCAGATGACAGCGAAGAGCACCGCTCAGCTGTCGCTGCGTCCACAGTTTTTATAGTTTTGGGGGGGGCAGAAAAATGTAGTTGATTTCACAGCGCCATCTGGTGAAGGAATGAAGCAACAGTGGAGAAATCCCTGTTGGAATATTTTCAGGTGTGTGTGTGTGTGTGTGTGTGTGTGTGTGTGTGTGTGTGCATGCGTGCACGTGAACGACAATAAGCCGGTGTGTCTGAATGTTTTTTTTTTTTGTGAACATTTCTGTGTTCTCGGCTGCCTTTTCTTGTGTTTATTAAAACGATCAGCGCTGCCCACAGGTCACTGCACACAGACTACATGTCCAGGGGCCCGCCACGACATTTTCCCCCCGTGATTCAGCTCTGGTTTCTGCGATATCGGTCGTCCGTAACGAGGCCGTTTTTCTGGCACCGTCTTTTCCGTTGTCTTCTTTCATACTGAGGTCACGACGGCTGCCCAGATGCAGAACAGGGGTCCCTTAAAAGGACTTCCCTACACAGGCAGGTGCGTGCATGTTAAAGATGAATGAAAGCCTGGGCTTTGCCAGTTAATTTGTAATTAACCACAGCCCCTTTAGCACTGTAAGTGTTCCTCGTTAAGAGTCCCATTTACCACTTACTGTTGTAGCGGGGCTCTTTATTTGTTAAATGAAGAAACGTGATGTTCGCCTCATCTGATAGAACCGAACACCTACATCGAATGCATGCAGGAGCCTCTCTTGGGGCTCTTAGGTAGTTTACATTTATTCATTTGGCAGACACTTTTATCCAAAACGGCTTACAACATTTCACATACATGTTACATTGAGCTAGTGCTGAGTGTCTTGCTCAGGGACACACCTGGGGGCTGGGTTGGGATTTGAACCAGGAACCTTCTGCATCCCAGCCTGGTGTTCTACCCATTGAGTCACCAGACTGCAGTTCACACGCTCACCTATGCTACATGCATATGTTTTAACTTTCAAAATTTTGATTTCGTTGGAACACAGGGTAGGACGATGACCTCCTTGAATCGTTTGGGTGGGGGGGGTATTTAGTAACACCCCAGAAGCTTGGCTTGGTGTTTCCAAAAGTCTTACCTGTGATTAATTCTAACACTGAGTGGTGCGTTGAGGTCTGAAATTGTCACGTCTGCGTTTTACCCAAATGCATAACGGGCGCATTGCAAAACGCCCAGCTGACAGTTTCCACAGCCTTCAGGCTGTTATGTAACATAAGCGGCATATGCTTTCGCGTGCTCGCACACAACACTCGCTTCCAGAGCTGTCACCGGTGAGGAAGGTGCGTGGAGTCCAGCTGGTGGTGCTCTGTGTTTCAGGACGACGACATACTATGTCAATTAACTGCACTGACATACGATGAACGGGATATTGTGACATGTCAGAATAAGGAGTACGTTAAATGGTGAGGTTCGTGTGTGAAATTATGTGCCGCACACATTTTTCTTGGTAACCCACAGTCCTCTATGACCAGAGTAGCATAAACTGACAGATTGTCCAGTTCCGCCATCACTGAAGTAGTCTTTGGTTAGTGTCATCAAAAACTGGCAAGGGGGGTTTGGAGCAGTTAGGCGGCGACTACCAGCCGAATTAGGCATTGCTGTCTGAGAAGTTTGCATTAGGGGAATGCTGGTAAAAGGTTCAGTCAGTCAGAACGCGGAAGGCAGAAAGTCGGTTTTAATGAAAGCAGAGCAGGCCTGAACATCTCGCAGAACACAGCAGTGCTGGGTGCATCTCTGTTGTGTTCTTCTTGACTTATCACCAGCGTCTGGGCAACCGTACGGCACTCGGATGACATTTTGGTGTACGGACTGGAATGGCGTGAAGGTCATTAGTTTTACCGTGAAGGAAATTATAACTAGATGGGGAACAGTGCCAATGAAAGTCTGTACTATTATGCTGTAATATTGCTGTTCAGTTCTGGGAAAGAATGCATTTGTTTGACTAGCCCATTTTTGCACTGGAGACAGGAGTTTCTGTTACTTTTATTTACAAAAATTAAGTTGATCATACAAGACAAAAAAAACAATACAGCCTGCCAACGTGTCTGATTTAAAAAGGGCAAATTTTTGTCCAAATGTTTAACTTAAGTGCTTTTTCTAGATTAGTCAGGCCAGAAGCATCACTTTGGTTTCTTAATCCACAAAAAACAGCCCAGTTATTGTCATATAATCTTAACGAGCGAGGATAATGGCAGTTTGACTGTACACAGACTAATAAATCCTGAGCAAACGGGATTCGTTAAAAACGATTAGTCAGACAGCACAACGAAATGAAACTGACGTGACAGTTGCCCAGCCCTGACAACACACGCGGAACTTGTTATGTAATTACTCCTAATTTAATACATGCATGGAGATTTTAAATATTAATCATTTGTCTCATTTATTACATGTATTGTGGTATTAAGCAGAATTGTTCTAAAGTTAATGCCTAACTTGCAGATCTGGCAAGGTAAGATATATTAAGGGTATAAATTTCCTGAATTTTTACTAATGTAATACTCTGTTTTGCCCCTTTGTGAATTTTTCAGTTTGAAATGTAAGGCAAAACATTGGCCTTGGTTGGCCTACAAAGTCATTTAGCACCAGGGAAGAGGAACACTTTCCGGAGCCAAGCGCCTGGTTATGCACAATGAGAGGAAATCATGTAAGGGATTTTTTTTTTAGGGAGGCTGATTAAATTTAATGGAAGCACAAGTGAGATGTGTTGAATAAGTAAGATCTACGATGTCTGAAGTGGCGCGGCTCGCCACCTGTGCAGTAACCGTGCCAACCGCCGGAGTGATGAATCACACAGGGGTTTGGGAAAAGTGCCCAGAAATCACTTGGATCCATTAATAAAACTTTTACAATAGAAGCTTCTCAACAAATCACGCCGTACGCGAGACTGAACAGACTCGACGCGCGTCAGAAGTGCCGATGGTACGGTAGACTGCCCGTAAACACGCTGTGGGTGTCCGTGGGATGCTCGGGCGTTGCGGTGGTGTGGTTTGCACTCAGAGCGATGCTTTGTCTCGCACGAGGATTGTTTTAGTACATGTATTTATCTGAAATGAAGAAGGCAGGTTCGACGGGGAAATGGCGGGCTTTGTTTTTGCTAGTCTTCATGTTGATGATGATGATGATGACGATGATGAGTCTTGCAGTTGATGCATGTTTAAATGCTCCCCCTATCCTGCCAGTTGTTATGCCAGTAGTTTGAGCAGTAAATCGGCACGGTCGTTTCTGCACCGTGGTCCGCTGCCTTTGCCGTATGTTTTTCTTCCTTGTGGCAGGGTAGAGCCATAAGACACTGTTTCCCCTCATTTGCTGATGGTCCAAGGGAGACCCTGTTAAATATCTCCATGGCGACCCACTGTCTGTGTGTACCGTTAGTGAGGCCAGAGGGGCGTATGTGCTATCTTTTGGTGTCCAGCTGGCCTTTGGTATTCTGTTTTGAAGTGCCTCAGTTCCCTGTAATTAAAAAAATTACTGTTTAAACCTGTTTTCAACAGACGGTTTCAGCAGATTTAATTTTTTCCTCATTGCGTGAGTTTTATTTTGCTTGTGTGCATGTAATCCCTTTTCAGAGTCTGTCAGCCCTCATCCGTTTAATCTGCTCAGACGGAGAATCCTGTTCTTCCAGGAGTGAATTTCAGCGATATATATCAGTTTTCTCTGAAGCCTGATATGACAAGAGAGGCTGTGGACAGGATCGCTGTAAAATGTGTGAGTGTGTGTGTGTGTGTGTGTGTGTGTGTGTGTGTGTGTGAACACGTGTCTGCCTTTATATTGAAATCCTCAAGTGCCTCATTTTCGAAGCCTTGAGGTTATAAGAGAGTGTGTGAAATGGACAGCAGGTTAAGAAGCGAACTCTCTCAGTCTACATAAACACAGCATTGGGTAAACAGCCTTTATGAGCCTGTAATGGTTGAAAATTGGCTTGTAGCGTACAGTCTATTTATGTTAAAATTCAGACTAAATACAGGGCTTATTTGCCGGGTTATATAATTGATATCTGCAGTACAATTAATTTTACCATTTTTTATTTTATTTTTTTTATTTTCAGTTCTAAGGGATAAGGTTAATTATAATCTGTGTGTGTGTGTGTGTGTGTGTGTGTGTGTGTTCACCTTTTAGTTTGAGTTTCCTGGCCCATCTTTATGTTGTATATGATTGAATTCCACACTCTTAATTTCACATGGCAGGACGGTGTAAAATGCGGCAGTACACTGAGTTCTCAGTCAGACGCTGGTGACGATGGTGAATTCTGTCTCTTTCAGATTATTGTTCCACGCTGAAGATCACGGACCCATCCAACGTGAAGGTCTGCTGCTCCATATTCAGCAACAACTTGGAGGACCATCCGAAGATTTTCAGGATAGGCGACGTCATGAGGCTGCACAGAGTGAAGGTGTCTCTTCTCACTTATTTGGGTGTCTTTCTGCCTCGCCACGTTCTTCGGAAACTTGGCACCGCGAGGTTTATGTTTACAGAAAACTAATTCACATTTAAGGGGCAGCCTGGCATCCCGGTTGGCGATGACGCATGACATCTCTAGAGCTTTGTTTTTCACTGTGTCCACAGCTTCTGCGTTTCATGTGTATTGCGTGTGTGTGCGCGCTCCATTCTGCATTCCCTTGTGGTGAACGGGCCACTCTTTCTCCCCTTGTCGATTGGCACCTTCCAGGTGCCCTCAGTGTTGAGCCCTGCACTGTTCAGGACAGCTTACAGACTCGTGTAGACCTACCTGAGAAAATCAGTCCAAAACTGAGGGAATAAGAGAGCATAAATTAGTGCCAGTAAGATGCCAGTGTGTTCAGAGACAGGCGACGTACACAACTTGTTAAGGGAACCACTCTGATGTCGTATCTGGGATATAGACCTTGGTTCCCATGGAGGATAATTGCACAGAGTACCTGAAAATACAGGACACCTCAGCTGACTTTTCATTGGTCCTTTTAAGACACGCCTTCTCTGTGTCATATTTTCTTTGATGGTTCCTTGGACACACAAAGCTTTTTAAAAGCCCTGCCATCAGACTGCACGCCGGAGCGACTTTTGCATGATGCTTGGCCCTCCGTAAGCTTGTTGATGTACGCCATGTGACGTGTGCCACTCTGTGATGCAGAGCCAAACCTTCAACGGCTCCCTGAACCTTGTGACAAGCCTGGGCTTCTCCGCGCTGACGTTCGACGGCACGGCAGGCGCCCCCGTGGTTCCCCGGGCAACCAGCAGGAAGTTCCACTTCTCAGAGGAGGACAAGCAGATGGTGGAGCGGCTCCGCAGATGGGCCGCCGAGCAGGCTCTGGTGCCCGCCCAGGCTGGCGCTCGCCTGGCGGACGTCCAGCCCCGGGCTTACTTCGACCTCACGTGCCAGCTCCTGGCGAGGGGCGAGGTGGACAGCACCTGTACCCTGCTCAAGGTAGGCACACCGCACTTCTCTCTGCCATGCCGACACACGTGTTGCGTGGGAGTAACGATTACCCAGAGGGCCGTGCAGAGGGTGGTGGCATTCCTCTGTGTGGTGGCGTGTGTGAGCAGCGTGTCAGTGGTCGTTTTTGCAGGTGTGGGACGGGACCAGGTGTGCTCACCCTTTCCTGAACGCGACCACAGAGCCCGACTCCCTGGTGGGAAGTACAGTGGTGCCCCTGGGCTGCGAGGACCTCATTGCCAGCGTCTTCGTGTACGACAACCACGTGGAAGTGGCACAACGATTAAAGGTGGGGGGCACAGCAGGGGCAGTTCCTGTTTTTAACAGGTGCGCTTGACTGTGGAGATGATATGCCTGCATGTGCACGGACAGGGAGATAAATCAGCTGCTAGGCAGCAGGTACTGGACTGTGACCTGATCCGGTTTCCTTGGCGGTACCTTACAAGGGGGCGTGTCACACGTCCTGGCACACCAGAGCTGTCAAGCCAGCCCAGAAACAGGATTACACGTGTTTGTTGTGTGCCCTACTGCTCAACATGGCAGCTGTGGGCCCTGTCTGCCTAAGTGGTTCAGTTACCTGTTTCGGATCCTTAGGCCCCACCCCCTTGGCAGCCATGGGCCCTTTCTGCCTAAGTGGTTCAGTTACCTGTTTCAGATCCTTAGGCCCCGCCCCTTTGGCAGCCGTGGGCCCAGTCTGCCTAAGTGGTTCAGTTACCTGTGTTGGATCCTTAGGCCCCACCCCCTTGGCAGCCATGGGCCCTTTCTGCCTAAGTGGTTCAGTTACCTGTGTCGGATCCTTAGGCCCCACCCCCCTTGGCAGCCATGGGCCCTGTCTGCCTAAGTGGTTCAGTTACCTGTGTCGGATCCTTAGGCCCCACCCCCTTGGCAGCCATGGGCCCTTTCTGCCTAAGTGGTTCAGTTACCTGTGTCGTATCCTTAGGCCCCAGCCCCTTGGCAGCCGTGGGCCCTTTCTGCCTAAGTGGTTCAGTTACCTGTGTCGGATCGTTAGGCCCCGCCCCCTTGGCAGCCGTGGGCCCTTTCTGCCTAAGTGGTTCAGTTACCTGTGTCGGATCCTTAGGCCCTGCCCCCTTGGCAGCTGTGCACACCTTTTGTTATCAAACTGCAGAAAGTTTGCTGTATATTATTCTTATGGGTTTTACGCAAGATGAAGTCTGTCTATTTATTTATGTATTTTATTCGCTTGTTCTTGCCAAAAATGCAGCTGAACACATTCACTCCTATCATGATGGGCCCCTGGGCCAACTTTGCCTCTCTTTTTTTACTTTCCATTTCCATAATGATTTTATTTCTCTGGAACAAAAGCACTTTTGTTCATTTCTTTCTTTCTTTCTCTCCCCCCCCCCCACACTCTTTTTCTCTGTTATTGATTTGTTTAATTAATTAATTTTTTTTTTTTTTTAAGCTGAGCTGTTTTGAACGTTGAAGATGAATCTTTGCCACCCCTTATTTGCTCAGGCGCTTGTTTGGCGTTGAGCGCCGACGTTCGCCCGCTCGTTGGTTATTCCTGGTTGCACCTTGTCAACACTTAACAGTCCCCCCCACCCCCCGTCGCTGTCTCGATGTCTGGACAATCCCTGTCATTCACGTGTCTCTCATATGCCGTCACTGACGAAACGATGGTGGTTTTTTTTCTCAAAGCCACGGCAGACACGCTGAGTAACGGTCAGCTGTTACGTGGCCCGGTGAACCCCCACCTTCCCTTTAAAACGGATCTCCGCCTTATTATTCACATTCATCAGTGAAGTCGGCGACGCCGCTTTGCTCGAAGACACAGCTCAGATGTCTTGTTTATTGAATGTCTAGTATCAGTGTTTTAAAACTCCTTCAGTCGCCGGCCTGTAAATTTGGTCGTAAGTAAAATTTTCTTTTTTATATCTGAACATCAGCAAGTTTTGAGACTGGGTACCTTTCCGCATTTTTAAGATGCTGTGGTCCTAGCCTTTCCTTACTACTAGAAGCATTCAAAGGCACACTTCATAGGTTCACCTAAGCAAAGACAGAATAAGCATGAAGTTTCTCCCCTGACCACATCGGTCCCGTATCTCCAGTATAAACAGAAACACTTTTTTGCTTCCTAATAAGAGTACATTGCGCCTCAGGGTCAATCCTGATGCCACCTGCTTTAACCGCATTCCGGAGTAAATTACATGTGAAATTGCTGAGGACCACTTGAGCGAAGGCTTCACCATACACACCTAAAGGCTTCTTCTCTTGCTAGCAGAGTGTAATTATCTTTACATGCTCTCCACGTTAGACTTTGTGTGACTACAATACGGTCGTTCTTACCCATCCTCTCCTCCCTAACACACTCGCACCGTAATGGTTTACTTTGCAGCAGTCAGTCCGTAATCAGCGTATTCTTGTAAAATTATTCTTTCCCTGGTTGAGGGGCACTAATTGAAAAACTTCGGGCCTATTTTTAACAGGCTGGTGTTTCCTATATTTAAAGAAACGGGTGAATTGTGCTCTCATGAGAACAGCAGACCTCTTCTCTGGGGACTGAGGCCTGTACGTTAGCATAAGGAAGTTGGAGGGGAAAAGCTGTGTGGCTGAAAGATTGATAGAGCCGTGTGTGTGTGTGTGTGTGTGTGTGTGTGTGTGTGTACACATGCATGGGTGTGGCTCCCAGTTTTCAATTTCACTTTGAATTGGTTTTATTGCCATGACAGGCAAACCACATTGCTGAAGCACTTTAACAAACGTTACACAAAAATTGATAAGGGTAATAACAGTAAAATACGTGAGGATAAAATAATAATGAAGGAGATGGGTATAAACATTTTACAGGCTGTCCTTTCGGTTATGGCATTCAGACAGGGAACTTATTGACGCACAAGTCATTCGCCCTCAGGGAGGCGTGGTGATTTTCCACTGTCTCAGACGGTTAGGAGAACTTCAGTAAATCTGGGTAACGTTTGAGAAAACAATGTTGTCCTTGTATTTACCATATTGCAGCACACTGCGACTCTCTTGTTTCTCCCCTTCTCTTTCTGTCATTTTTTTATTTCTCATTTTCTCTGTCTGTCTATCTCTTTCTGCCTTTCTCTCTCTCTCTCTGTCTCTCTGATTCCCTCTCTCTCTCTCTCTCTCTCTCTCTCTGACTCCCTCTCTCTCTCTGTGTTACCCCATTGGCCTGTCTCTTTCCCAGTGCCTCCTTCTTGCCTCTCTCACAGTCTCCCTGTGGGTTCACGGTTCAACAGCCTTTGCTCATCTTACCTGTAGTGTACTATTCACCACACACGCACACCTGATGGTGTCTCGGAACCATTTAAAGAACCGTGCTGTTGCTTGTGACATGCATATCAGCAGGCAGCACGGCACAGTCTTGTCAACTGATTCGGTTTCACCCGTACGTAGGAGTGCTGTTTTTGCTCCGGACATGGCCAGGCACAGAAGAGTTTATGGTAGTTGGCAGCTCAGCTTGACAAACTTAATTTGTCCTCATTCATTGCTCCAAGGAGATAAGGGGACTCTATAAAGTACTGTCTCCTCAGGCCGTCCCCAGAAAACTACTAAGGTCAGTTCACCTCCTCTTTCCAGTAAATCACTGAGATTCTGTACCACCCTATCAGCATGTTCCAGTAAACCCGTCCATCATCATGTTCCCAGTAAACCAGTGGAGATCATTCACTTCTCCATCATCATGTTCCCAGTAAACCAGTGGAGATCATTCACTTCTCCATCATCATGTTCCCAGTAGACCAGTGGAGATCATTCACTTCTCCATCATCATGTTCCCAGTAGACCAGTGGAGATCCTTTTCCCTCCACCTTTCTAACTCTTTCCATCAGGTCTCTGCCTGTCAGAGCATACGGACCTCAGCTAATCCCTAGTTTGGTTCTGCTGATCTTCAATACGAAGCCCAGATGCTTTTGCTGCAGGAATATTTTGGCACCCATTTATTTATATTTCTTAAAACTCCAATTTTGTTTCTGTGTGTGTGTGCGTGCACTTGCATGTTTGTGTGTCCGCGAGCACACTCGTAAATTAATCCAACGAAATCGGCAGTGTTAATTTTACTTTTTTTTTTTTTAGCACTGACTGCAATGTTCTTAATTAGTTATGGTGCTTTAGACATCAATAATTCCTGTGCACAGTTTACAGCCAGTCATAATAATTGGTATGTATCTCCGTTAACCTGATTGTGAAATACCACTTAGCAAAGGACCCCCCTGCCCTCCCACCCAAATTTGTGAGCCAGAAGCCCTGGTTTTCTGAGGTCCTGTTTGGAGAGATGAGATTTGTTATACTTTGATCATCCCAAGGGGCGAAATTCTGTGTAAAATATTTTAAGACACGGTTTTGTTTATTTATTTTGCAATAGGAGACGGAGTTCTGCGGAGCGTTTGGAGAGGGAATCACATTTGCACGTCAGCTTCATTAATCCTCTTTGCCTCCACTTGTTTGTGAAAACACGATTCAAACGCCATCTGTTGAAGTTTCCCAATTAGATTAAATACGCTGTTTTGGCCGTTTCCCTGAGCACGACCGTGTCATTGTGCCCTGGATTCGGTGCGTTTTACATGATGGATTTTCAGAATCCAGAGGAGGTACACGGCTGTGTAACGAGGGTGTTTTCCCGTGAACATTAGCCCTGTAGCTTTGACCTGGCTGATGTAATCATCCCTGCTGTTGACTTTGTAAATTTTATATTTTTCACATGAGAGTTGGCGATCGCTTTCATTCCTGAGCTACATAAACCCACCCTGTTTTCTGTCCCTCCCTTCTCTGTTAGAAAGACAAATATATATTTTTCTCACTGTTTATGAGGAAGGTTGCGTATCCAGGGAGTTTCTGGGAGTTTAGTTGTCCAGCGTCCGACATCTACGCATAACCCATGAGATATTTTGTTTCTAGTTGTAAGATCTGTGGTTAAATAACAAGATCTTAGGTAGCTTCCAGAATAACCGAACAAGATCTTAGGTAGCTTCCAGAATAACCGAACAAGATCTCAGGTAGCTTCCAGAATAACTGGCTGTCTCTTACAGCACAGTGTCAACTATGGAGCTGAACGTTCCTCTGTCTGAGGAAGAGTGTGAAAGTGACTGCCGGGCCTCAGCAGATGTGAAGACCTTTGTTTAACCGTCACGATGGACAGTCTGTTAAGCGAACCTGTCCTGTCCTCCTGGGATAATGATTTTGGTGTCTGAAGCGCTAGTGAAGATCAGCTGAAGGCCGACACGCTTCTGACTGTTGTGTGTACAGTTGTTTTAGGATAACTTACGTGGTCAAATGTGGATTTTTATGGTTAGACGCTCAGTTGAAGTCGTTTTAAAGGTTTTAAAAACTTCATAATTTGCAAGTTTAGGCCTCAAATAGACGCTCCCCGCACGTAACTTAATGTAGCGTAATGCGCCTGGGCACATTAATTAGGAGAAACATGGTACTTGCCTTTTAAATAGTTCTTTTGGTAGTTATCCCCAATATTATCCATATAACGACCAATATAATAATACCCCCATAATGACCAAGCCTGTGGACTTCTGTAAGGGTCAGTATTTAAAATTTTTTTTTGTTTTTCCGGATTTTTCCGAACTTGGTGTCCCTTGTCGCATGTTGCTTATGCCGAAAACATGTTCACTGGAGGCTGTCCCTTCAGATTTTGATGTATGATACATTCCACATTCCATCTCGATGCATTGGGCCTACGTTAGAGGCAGAGTTATGTAGTAGTTGAGGAGACAGAATCGTGTTGCATGATCCTAAGGCTTGATGGGACGTAGCCTTGATGGAGTGTTTAATGACTGACTGACCTCACAACGTACCGCAGAACTTCTGGTGGAACACCCCCCGACACGATTAGCCAGGATGATATGATATGTTGCTTTGAAACACTTGTTTGGCCTGTAGTTCATGAGCTGATGTGAAGATGGCTGTGTTTTAAATTTTTTCGAACACTGTCTGAAACAAGATGCGCCATAAATTCTGTTGTGTTCTTGTTTTGATTAAATTAACAGTGAAGAAATGCCTCATGTTCCCCTAATGAATTAAATTTTCCCTTGCACTCGTTCTGTTTATACTGTTTTAATAATTGTTTAATTCTGCCGTACAGTCAATGAAATGCTTTGTCTCACACCAAGAAATGAATTTCACTGGAGAAGAGAGAGTTACCCTGAGTATACCGGTTTACCTATATAGAGATAAGCTGGCGTGAAAATTTTACCCATGTGCAAATGATCTGCCATGACTGACAGTGTGCCCACAAGCTAATAGGTGGCGATTAGTGTGCCAGGGCCCTCAGCTACCGGGGACCCTCGGTGTGTCGGGGCCCTCAGCTACCAGGGACCCTCGGTGTGTCGGGGCCCTCAGCTACCGGGGAACCTCGGTGTGTCGGGGCCCTCAGCTACTGGGGCCCTCGGTGTGTCGGGGCCCTCAGTGTGTCAAGGCCCTGAGCTACCGGGGACCCTCGGTGTGTCGGGGCCCTCAGCTACCGGGGGCCCTCGGTGTGTCGAGGCCCTCGGTGTGTCGGGGCCCTCGGTGTGTCGGGGCCTGGTTTTCTTGCCTGCTGCCTACACCCCTGACACAAATAAACTAGCCAAACTAATGTTTTTGGTGTGGAGTCACAGGAGCCACAGCTGTGCCATTGCAGTCCTCAGTCTGAAGACTGGAACTCACCCCCCGGCGCGGGGGGGGGCGGGGGGGGGCCGG
>JABJVR010002801.1:0-16802 GCA_025773905.1 Chitala chitala
GGTGAGGGTCGCGGGGAAACCTGGAGCCCATCCCAGAGCACATAGGGCGCAGGGCAGGGGACACCCAGGGCGGGGCCGTTTTGTAAACAGTTTGTCATAAAATAAAACTGATCATTCCCACATATTTTGAAATATTAAGCACACAATTAAGCGCAAAAAAATACAGAAAGAAAAATATTTAAAGTGAAACATTTGATCTAGATCAACAACCATAACTCTTGCAGGAAACTTCTGTTTCATGGAAAATGAAAAGTTTATGGTAGAACGTGTTTCTTTTTTTCCCCATTTCCGCTCATAGTTATAACATGTCTGTCTTCTGTAAACTGAGAAAAACGAATTACAGTAAGAACACAGGTGTTCCTTCCTGGTGCCTGTGGACTGACAGGCAGGAATTACAGAGTAGAAAGGTACGCGATGATAGGGCAGGCAGTTACTGATGTGAAAATTATAGTACATTCTTTGGAGAAACATGCACTACGTGGTCTGGGGAATTTTGGTATGTCCACGACAGGTATACAAAAACATATCGGCCAGTGAGAAGGTTTTATTGAACACGAGGCCCAGCTGTTTTTTTTAAATCATTTTCATTTGCAACGATTAAGGTGTCTGACGGAATGTGGCAGATAAGTGCACGTGGACGGAGCCTACTGAAAACATGTGTTAGAGCGCCATCTGCTGGAAATATAATTACGTTACAACGATTCAGGTTACAGACGAACATGAAGACTTGCTGTTAACAAGAGGTGTTGATCTTACATGAAAGGGATGCAGCCTGTATTTATGTTCTTGATTACGTTTGGCCTACGCTAGTTGTCTGCTGACAAAAAGCGTAGTAAAATTAAAAGAAATATTGGAGGGTGTTAGTGTATAGCTAGACTGATGTTGAGTGTAAGTTTGCGTTAGGTGAGCTATCAGTGTAGGAGTGTAGGAATAGATCACAGCAGCTGTAGCTGCTGAATGTTTAGGACTTTGAGCGGCCCTAAGGCAGATCTCTTTCTACCCTTCTTTTTGCTGCTTAGATAAGCCTTAAACCATTCTTGAGGCCTAGCATAAACATGAATGCTCCGGTGAGGTTTCGCTGTTTGTTCCACCTATCATTTCTGTTCTTTCTACCTGTGCATGATGCTGAAATGAACAACTTGTTGTTCCATATTCACAAGCGCTTAAGGGCATGGAGTCTTGTAAATGTCTAAAAGTGTGGAAAATTGTTTTTTTTTTCCTAGGCTAATAACTTACGTATGACAAACACTTAGGTCGGATCCCGACCGAACATTTCAAATGGTTATTTATTTATGAAGTCCATGCACAATTATGAATGAGAAGAAGTTTAAAAACCAGTTTGCATCTTGAGCATATCTGAGCTAGTGTAATCAAAACGACCTTTGTTAAGACTGCTGTCCAACATGCAGTTGTTCTGCATTCCACACTGTAGTAGACGTAATTTTTTATTTTCCCATAATGCTTTCATCTTTTTCCCCGTGAAGCCACATTCTCCACCAGTAATATCACGTTCCCTTTTCTGGGCCAATTTCCACAAGGGAGCTCAGAGTCTTTATCGCTTCGAAAAAGATGCTGAGTGAAGTACAGACGTTCATGTCGACAGCGCCGGCAGCACGTGGGTGAGGATGCCGTTGCTGGGCAACCGGATCTCACTTGCTTCTGACACACATTTAATGTCACTTACACTTGCCTGCCTTCACAGTGGGCCAAATTCAAAATTTATTAAACATTCTCAGGCAAGTGACCTTGAGGTGCTGCTCGCAAATGACCTCAAATATTAATTCAGTTCATAAAAAAAATTCTTTGACCCGTACTTGTATTAGTTTTCAAGTCAGTGAGCACCTTTGTGTAGTCAATCAATACTACAAAAAAATTATGAAAACAGTAATTTTCTGTAGTAAAAGGTTATTACTGTAGGTAGATAACTTCAATCATTGAGAACTGTCATAAAAGAACATCAGACAGTTGATCAATTTGGGTAATTTTCTTGATGCTCTGTGCTGTCAGACCTGAGAGATTTATACAGTGTAATTTCAAGAATCGTGAGGTCTTGATATTGTGCATTGTGGTACCACTTTCACATTAGTGGTCTCAAACATTATGATTTTTAAAATATCTACGAGTGACACTGAAGTAAGTGAAGGTGATGCTGGCCAGAAAAAATTCTTAACATTTCACAGGAAAAAAACATTGGTGCAGTCAAAAGAATTTTGAGGTAAGTAAACTGTGTTGTGTTTCATTCACTCGTTCTGTGTAATGACAGTGCTGTAGTCCTTTGTCTGTTGTGTACTGGGCCGCTATAGATATATGAACAGTTAGTAGACTTGTTTGTCTTTATGGTAGTGTGCAAACAGCAGGAGGGCAGTGTGCTTGACTTATCTATGTTTCTGAAGCAGCAGATAAACTGTCCTAGTTTGTTGTTTTGAGCATGTCAGTTTCACACTGTAGTTTGATGTTCAGGGACAGAAAATCATTTTTATTTCTCACTTGGTTTTGCTCCTGTGTGTCACTTTTCAACAAGGGTAATGCGGTAATCCCTGTAACGATTAGAAGAATACCCCCATTTTCTCGTTCTGGCAATCATATTATGCGATGGTCCCTGCTGATCCAGTGCACTGTTGAGCATTTCCGACAGCCGCATCGATGAACACAAGCCACAACATTTGCGACGGCGGTTTGACACGCCGATCGTCCTGGCTGAAGGTCAGGAGCCTGATCCAGCCGTGCTGCCTTTTCACCAGGGGAGCTTCTACGTGCCGTCGGAGAACTTCCTGCAGCGGGCTCAGGCGTGGCACCGGGGACTCTGTCGCCTCCTGCTGGCGGCTCACCGGGGCCTGCGCTCCTATTACACAGGCCTCATGAAGGAAGTTCCTCAGCTCAAACAGGTGGAGATAGGTAATCAAAGCTTTGGCTGCATCATGCTTTACTGTGATTATATTTCAACCCAAAGATTTATCTTAATCTCTACCCCAGGTTATGAATAATATAATCTATTTGTATTCTCACAGTTGTTGTCAGTAACAATATGTATTGTTATGGCTGTAAAAGTAATTTCCTTCATATGTATATGAAATAGAATCCATTGCCGCATATTAAATCTGCTGCTTTCGTTAAAAGGCTTTGAGGCACACTGTGTACAGGCATTCTCTGCAGAGCTTAAATAAAGCTCTTGTTATTTGTTAAAATTGTATTTCTGTTCTTTTGTGTACCGTACAGATGAGCTGCCAATAGAAGAGACATTAACTCAGCTATCGATCGAGCTACAGGTGTGCACGAGAAACAAACTTCGCATTTTAACACCCACCCAAAGTTGGTGGCATCACACTATTGGTGCTTTCAGTTTGTAACCGAGCACTTAATTCTCTGCGATCTCCACAACGGCGATTAGCGAAAGCGTAGAAGTGTGTGTGCTGCTGGACACCTGCATCTGCTTGTCTCTCCGTCAGCTTCAGTGTGGCCATGAGAAGGTGGCGGAGCAGGTCAGCCGTGACCTGACCCAGCTGTGTTCTCACCTGGCTGCTCTGTGGGCCCAGTTCTTGGAGGCCATGGTGCCCCACGCCGGTGTTCTGTCCTTCTTGGCCCAGGAACACCACACGTTACGGGTAAGAATGACACACTCCTCTTTAGACTGTGTTACGTGTAATACAGGGGAAATGTTAAATTATGTATATATGTCAACAGGTCAGGAAGCACTGAGGAGACTGGAACATTATAAACAGGGACCAGGCCACTAAATACAGGGAAGAGGACATTTGGGACACTAGTGGCAGGACATTGGAAATGGAATAGGAGACTACAGGCAGGGAAATGGGACACTGTGGACAGGAAATGGGACATTGGGGACAGGGAGTGGGACACTGTGGACAGGAAATGGGACACTATACACAGGGAATGGGACACTGTGGACAGGAAATGGGACATTGGGGACAGGGAGTGGGACACTATGGACAGGAAATTGGAAATTATACATAGGGCATAAAACATTGAATGCAGAACAAATGATAATTTTAAGCAGTAAAATATGTATGTCATGTAAATGTGTGACATTTTATAAAAGAGACCTGAGCTTGTTTTCTTTATTTTGCATTTACAATGCAGGTGAGACGGTTCTCAGAAGCTTATTTCTTCACTGAACATCCCAAAGAGACATGTTTGACGTTCCAGGAAGACCTGTGAGTGTTCTTATCTTCTGCACGTATTTTGTCAGCATTTCTCAGCCCTTTTTTAAAATCACGATAAACGAAACAGATGATTTGAACTATGCCAAGAACATGACAATGAAAGTATTCACAAAAATGTATTTTGGTGAGAGAAGACGTTTCACACTTCTATCCCCTTCGCAGAATCGCAAGACATGGGCAGATAGCGGTGGAGGTGCGGAACTCGGAGTACCTCACCAGGATGCCGCCTCTGCCAGTCGAGTGCCTAGATATTGATGGGGACTGGAACAGCCTTCCCATCATCTTCGAAGACAGATATGTCGAGTTTCCTTCTCTGGGTCAGTTTTTTTTTTAAATCATAGATTAGTATTTTACATACAGCGACATGTTAGCATTTTTCTGTTGCACGTTGACAGTTTTGGAGCGTGAGTGTTCAAGAACGAGGACGGTGCTCAGGTTAAATTTGGCCTGCTTGTTGTTTTGATTTCAGATCGTAAGCTGGACGGCCTGTCGCCAGCTGCGTCACGCACGCAAACGTCTCCTGCTCCCAGCGGGCAGGCTCATTTGGAATCCCCCTTTGAAGCAGCTGAGGGAGTTGACTCTCATTCACCAGCAAAAAGCCAGGGCCAGCCTGGGAAGGAAAGCTGCTCAGACCCACCTGCATACATTAACTTAACAGGAGAGCAGGGAGAATGTAGTGATGCCAGACTGGGGGCAGAACCGTCTGAAGGCAGAAGAGCCTCTTATGTTGCGGACTTGGCTGGGCCTAGCCCTGCTGAGACCGCGGAAGACTCTGGCATAAAGTACATTGAAGTCAGGCTGAGCAGCACTGACCCTTTCAGAGGAGATTCAGTTCAGATAGGGGCAGCAGCAAATGACCGGGACAAGGACGTCTCCTCTGTGTACGATATACAGCAGAATGGATCCGTGAGCGGCGTTCTGATAAAGGTCCACGAAAGCAACAATTTAGGAGACAGTGGAGAGAGGTGTGAAGGGTCTGATTTGGGCAGTGCCAATCCTCCAGCAGCCGTTTTACAGACTCACAGCACTAGTGATGGTTATGAAGACCTGCTGCTCACCACATCGTCTACCTCAGATATCTCACCCTTAGAACCCCAAACGAGTCCAACAGTGCCTGAACATCCTCACAGAGAGGACCTCCTGCATGCGGGTTGCACACAACGGCGGAGCAGTTGCGCCGGCCCCAAGGCCATGAAGAGGTCCTCCTCGGTTATCTCCGACTCTGGCATCGAGAGCGAGCCCAGCTCGGTGGCCTGGCCCGAGGTGCGCGTGCGACTTCCGGACTCTTCCAGCGAGCGCGACATCCTGCAGCGTTTGGTTCACAGACACACAGTCCACCGGAACTCGCTGGAGGGCTTCCAGACGGAGAGCAACACCAGCCTACCCAGTGGCATCCAGGCCTCCCTTACCTCTATCAGCTCCTTGCCCTATGAGGAGGAACAGGAGGTGGAGCTTAGCAAGCTGACCAAGTCTGTCTCAGCACCACAGATCAGCAGCCCTGAAGATACGGAGGAGGAGCAGCCGCTAGACAAAGAAATGGAGAGCAGTAGTAGATATGAGCAAGAAGAACCCTATGCCACCATCTCAGTAGATAACATCAAGCATATTGATGCTCCTGAAGGGAGTACTTTCTTTCCAGAGGATGATCTATCCCAAGGCACTGTGTTTGATAAAGGGCCAGTTGCAGTCCAGCGTAAATCTATTCCCTACACGCATTGCTATAGAGATTCAGAAGACACAGAGGAACCTGACAAGCCAGACCTAACAGGGGACCAGTCAGACATTCTAGGAGTAGAATCAGTACTCCATGGAGTACCAGAAGTTCTACTTTTCCAACAATTTGTTGAAGAGCACGTAATCGACAACTCGGCGCTCTCCAAAATAGTTGGACAGACAGAGCATTCGCACATCAGTAGCATTTTAAAGCTGGAAGATCCACTGGGCTCAGAGAAGGTTTCCTTCAGTGACAGCCAGGAGTTTCATCAGATTCACCTGAATGAGCTGAATGAGCCTGAACCAGATGAGGGTGAACAGGAGGGCACTGCTGGTACCATAGCCAGCGGACTGGAGGCGCAGCCCTTTGACAGTCAGGGAAAACCCTCAAAAGTGCCGACTTCAGGCCTGGCCTTTGTGAATAAGAAGGTAGTAGAGGTGGTGAACATGTCCGTTTCTTGTGCCCCCACCTGCCTGCCCTTCTCCTCCATGCTCCGGGACTCGCCGTCTGTGAGCGGTCTTTCCGCTCGGCAGGCAACCTCCCCGATCACCCGGCAACCGCTCGGCTCCTTTGGCCTCGTGTCGTCCTCATCCTTTTGCGTTGACGAGGAGACCAACGAGAGAATGCTCAAGTGAGTGCACACTTAACACTAGTAGCAGTAAACCTGAAAATTATTATTTATGAAAGCAGTAACGTTAACCAAACTCTTTTCTGGTACATCAAGATATGTTCTCTCATATAAGATATGTTGTCTGTTTCATAGCCCAGCAATGTGTTAAACTGTCCTTGTGTATCAGCTAAATAAACTCATCCAGTCTCACGTCATATTAAGGCTTAACAGGTGACCTCAGCTGTAGCATTTGACCTGCACTGAAGAAAAGCTATCTAACCTTCTCAGCTCAGAGAAACAAACATGCGCAAACTCATGGAACCCCAGAGAGTGAAAACTGGGTTTATTTCAGGATTTTTTATTTTTTTTGTACATCTCGGTAATAGTTACTGTGTGATTTGCTGTTTTAGTTTCCACAAGGCTAGAGAGGGGCTGATGGTTCAGCTCAACTTCCAGGCCTCTCTGTACAGTGATGTTCATCACCTGGCCTCCGACCTGCCCTACTTCCCTCCGGAGGAGGATGAGGAGGAGTTTGAGGATGGGATCCACTTGGTCATTTGTGTCCATGGCCTAGATGGTGTGTATCTAGTTTAGTTATGCAGTTGTGTCATTTATCTTACACAGACTCACTAAGGAACTGGAGCATATCCCAGTGAACACAGCACAGTAAACCCTTACAGGAGAAGCACACACACCGAGGCGCACAGAGGAACCATTTAACAGTCTCAGTCCACTAGACATGCATATTGCTGGACTGTGGGAAGAAACAGGAGTGCCCAGACTTAACCCAAACCTGCATAGGAAGAACATACAAACTCCACACATGCAGATAATGCCAGATTTGAGCCAGTGGCCTTTGAGGTGGGTGTGGATAGCACTGAGCCACAACGCCCCCCCCCCCCCAGAAGAGAAATTGTACGCTGTGAATTTTTTTTTTTTTAAACCATATGCATAGTGTTATAGTGTACATAATTATTATCCATGAATCGAGCACCAAAATATTCCTAACTTAAATAAAGGTAAACTGCCTTTATGCTAAGAACTTCATTGTTGCTTTTAGCCATAATGATATGCTCGTTGAACATTGACAGGAAACAGCGCGGATTTACGTCTCGTGAAGACGTTCATTGAGCTAGGACTGCCGGGATCCAGGTTGGACTTCCTGATGTCAGAACGCAACCAGGCAAGTCAAAGCAGCTGAAGGTTTTGCTTTCGGCAAGCGTTTTTGGGTTGAAATTCATTCAAAATGGTTTTCACTTCTGTAACAAATAGACTGACGTTATTTTTAGCATTTGCAGACCATGCTCAATGGAAACTGAAGCACAGAATGACCATGATTTAGTATGTATTCAGCTTTATGGCCACTTAGACTTTCAACAGTTGGACCATTGACCTAAAATATTATTTCTCAAAAGCAACATTTGATAATAACATCTTACAGCCACTTGTACTTTAGTTCTACATTGCTAACGTTACCATATCCTCTTGGGTATATACTACTGCAGCACATATTGCACATAATTTCTGACTTCAGACATATGGTTACATCACAGTGATCAGAACAGCACAGTCAAACACTAGGAGCACTCCGTACTTATTAATTAGGTAACCTATAAAAAGTTACAAATGTTTAAAGTGGGGCAAAATAATGACACCTTTAAGTAATAGGTGTGTTGAGCACAGACCTAGATTTTTTTTTTTTTACAATAGTACAGGTGCCACCATGCAAATAGCTTTTGGCTTATAAATACACAGCGAAAATGTCACGCGTTTCCTTGCCGCTCTCATTGTGTTTCTTTCTCTCCTTCACACTTATACCTTCCAGACAGATACCTTTGCTGATTTTGACACCATGACAGACAGGCTGCTAGATGAAATTATTCAGCACATTCAGCTCTACAACCTGACCATCGGCAGAATAAGGTTAGGACGGCTGAACGCGGAGGCCCGTTCGGAGACAGTTCTGTGTCGCGCGTGGAAAAGCAGCGCGGATTTGCTGGTATTCTCGGCTCGTTGTGCGAGGAGTTCTGTACAGTAGAGGTATTTTACAATGAGTATAACGATGTTTACACAGCCTGACAAGGCTTAGTCTGTAATTTTCAGACCCACAAGACAGCAAGCTAATTGAGAAGGTTCGGATGTTGATAATTAACAGTTATGTTTTTCATTTGCACTAGATGGCAGCCTGCAACTGCAGCTCAGGATTATCTGATAATGCAAAATTATATGGTACAATATAGTAGATGAATATAACATTAGCATGTTGTATTTATTAATAATAATAATGTTGTTGTTATTGTTGTGATTGTTATTATTATTTTATTAATAAATAAATAAATTTCATATTGAGTTTAACAGACAGTTATTGAAGTTTTAAATCAAATGATACAGAGAAAGCACTCATTTACCATTTTGAAAATATTAATTTTGGGTTATTCTAATTACACTAGGAATAGTTTTAGGCATATGAAAGTTCAGTCATTACATTATGATGTTGTTACACACACACACACACACACACACACACACACACACATACACAAAACACACGTTCTTCAATTCCTCTTGATAAGGCAAATGTTGAAAAGGTCCTGAAAAAATATGCAGGTAATTGCCCAACTTAACATAAACTTGTAAGCAGCTGTAGCTAATTAAAAAATTTTATCACTTGATTTTTGTGATGCATTATGAGCAGACTTCTCTACACAGCATATATTAGGGATAAAAGGGAGGGAACATTGGTGAGAAGCATTTGAAAATTCTATTCAGTTCTAATGATGCAGTGATGATTATGATAATGAAATACTGTTAAATGGTTTTGTTGTTGCAGCCATTGTTTTATTGTAACAGCTGAGGATGATTTGTGACTGCAGAAAAGTACAAATGGTGCCATGACGTCGTTTCTTCTGACAGTTTCATTGGACACTCATTGGGAAACGTGATTATCCGCTCGGTGCTGACGAGACCTCGTTTCCGCTGCTACCTGTGCAAGCTACACACCTTCCTGTCTCTGTCTGGCCCACACCTGGGCACCCTGTATAACAACAGCACGCTGGTCAGCACAGGTACGCCAGCAAGGGGTACATTCCCTAAGTACTGCAAGAGGGTCCACCCAACTGCATAGTGGATATCCTGCGCTCTGGGTGTTCTCGACTCACAACAAACGCATCAGACTTTACTTTTCAGGGCTCTGGCTGATGCAGAAACTGAAGAAGTCCGGGTCGCTGCTGCAGCTGACGTTTCGGGATCATACGGACCCCCGGAAAACGTTCCTCTATCTGCTGAGCAAGAAGCCAGGTTTGCTCCAAAAATTATTTCCTGTGCAAATGTGTCTTTGTTGGGTTAGGATTCTCATATAATACTGCAAATCAAATGTCTTTGTGTTCTTCAGATTTAGTGTCCTTTCAGTTACGCTAACGATTTTTCGGTCTCATGATGTGAACAAAGTATCCCTATTAGAGACATGAAATTTTAACAGGCAGCTGTTTTTTTTTTCTCTGTAATGCAGCATCAACCTGCTGAAATTATGGGAAACATATTGTTGAAAACTAATGGAGAGAGAGAGAGAGAGAGAGAGAGAGAGAGAGAGAGAGAGAGAGAGAGAGAGAGAGAGAGAGAGAGAGAGAGAGAGCAGAAGGATTAAAAAGCACATTTTTCTCCTGCTTCAGGACTGCAGTATTTTAAGAACGTCGTGCTGGTGGCCTCACCCCAGGACCGCTATGTGCCCTTCCACTCAGCACGGATAGAGATGTGCAGGACGGCTCTGAAAGACCGAACCACGGGTAGGAGCCGGTGCTGGGAAAGCATGTAAAATATGCACATCAAACTTATTTGTATGTAAGCTTATTTTCTGTGCGAAAGCACTGTGGAATATAAAACAGCGTTTATATAAACATATATTGACGTTTTGGTGGCCTTTTTTATAGCAGAAGCCACATCTTGGTAAGGGTACTCGAGAGGTTCAGAGGTTCTTAGGTTTTCAGCAGCGCTCTGATGAATCCAGGACTCTTTCTGTTCCTCGGATAATGTGCTCTAGTTTAGTCATGTATATTTTCATCCATACGGACCCAGTTTGAAAAAAAAAGACAATACTGCGCTTGTGGCAGACAAGTTTGTAAACAAGCAGTATAAAAAATATGTACTGAATGTGTAATTTCAGCTGTGACAGAATAGTTTTAACAAGGGAATTTTTGCGGGAACAGGCCTGTCCAAGTAAATATTTTACACAGTCCCATCTGAAAACCATCTGAAGTGAGTCTTTTCTTTTGTGTTGTTGTTGTCCTATGTGAGAGTTAAAAACAAGATTTCAGCTGTTCTTCCCAACAAGTGAAAACACACAGTTTGGGATTTAATAATTTCATAAGAGGTCTCCGCACACTTGATTCCATTCTGATTCCAGAATGCTTGTCAATTCACAAGTCTTTTTCCTTTTGTTTAGGACAAAGAACTGGTTCAAAAACCCATATTTGTTTTTGTTTAAGATTATGTGTGCATTGTTTGATCTTCGAGAGTGTGTTTGTGATTAAATCCTGCCTAATCCTCTCTCAGACGAAATAAGTTTTTGGGCCTCGGTGTAATTGTTTGCATTTCTTCTCAAGGTCCAGTGTACACAGAGATGATTGACAACCTGCTCCGGCCCCTGGTAGATGCCAAGGACTGCCGTCTGATCAGGCAGAATGTTTTCCATGCTCTGCCCAACACAGCCAACACCTTGATCGGCCGGGCCGCCCACATTGCTGTGCTGGACTCTGAGCTTTTCCTTGAGAAGTTTTTTCTGGTGGCTGGGCTAAGTTATTTTAAGTAATGTTCCTCTGTTTGCCCTTCTTAGAGAAATACATGAATAGTTTGTCAGGGATACAGAATCCAGTTCTCCTTTATATATGTACCATATATTTAATAGTTTATTGCCGCATTATGATTGATGAGAGGGAGGACACAGAACTGACCTGGATCTTTTCCTGGGGAAACTTACTTGAAGGATGAATTACAAAAGCTTTCAAAATGCATTTATGTTCGCATTTCTGTCCCTGATTTTTACACTTTGTAAATCACAAACATGCTTTAAAATTGTGCAGATTGCAGCCAATCTGAGAATATTTTATTGTAAAATAAGCTTTGAGGATCTTTCTTTGAAAGGAAGTACAACAGCAAACTGTGTTGGGCAGGTGTTTATTTTTTGACTGATGTCAAGAAACGTGTGTGCGTGTGTGCGTGCGTGTGTGTGCGTGTGTGTGTCATGCGTCATATGTCAGTACTCTGTTCAATGCTGTCATCAACATGAGCCAGTAAGCTTGACATTATAGAATAACAGTCATTCAAACACTCAGTTGTAGCAATCCCAAATGGTTGTTCTTTACAAAATATTCAACATCATTGTTCCTAAAATCCCCTTCTTTTTGTAAAAAACCTAACACTGCACACATAGCATAGTTTAAAGAAAAAACTTTCACATTTTTAAACCCTCAGATGATATTCAAATTTTTATTGTTATTGTTGGTAATACACCTTCCATCTTTGGTGTGCTGTAGTTCTACCCACGCAAACACTGATATAGTTAATATAATATTGTCACATTGTCTTTGGATCATGTCTTTAGAGGAATAATACTACTACAGGCTCCTTTGTTATCCATATGTGTGCCAACGCATTTAATGTGAGAGCCAAAATATGCTGACAGGCAAATTTACAGTAGCTGCCCTTACTGCTCCCGTCTTTGAAGATGTGTAACAAAAGGAACTCAACGGCGGTAATGGAGTTACTTGTCAATGGCGGTCAGCGATGTGCCATTTTATTGACCCAAACAGAAACAGACATATTGTAGCACTGAAGACATTTCTAATCAAACGTTTACATTTTTATAACAGGCGCTATCATATTTAAATTTTGGTATTGCACACTGTACATAAGTAAAAGACCTTTCAGTCTCATAATCGAACTGGTCTCATCGTTAAGAACGTGCGCTTAATGAACGTCTTCTGTTTAATGTCCCGTGTTCTTTCCAGCCGTTTGCGTT
Organism: Chitala chitala; assembly: GCA_025773905.1. Taxonomy (NCBI): domain Eukaryota; kingdom Metazoa; phylum Chordata; class Actinopteri; order Osteoglossiformes; family Notopteridae; genus Chitala; species Chitala chitala. The sequence continues at coordinate 12,519 of JABJVR010002801.1, forward strand.
GTCAGTCCAGCGGTTTTCTTCGCTCTAAGGATTTAATGCATAGCTTTACGGCGGGTGTTCGCTAAGCCGTCAAATCTCTGCTCCGTCCTTGAACGTCACAGAAGGTGACGCGTCAAAGAAGCGTTTGTATTTAGATTGCTTGGTTTTGTTTACCTTCCCGCTGCATTGTAAGCAATGTGTCGCCGTGATTGACTTTAATTAAATCTCTCCCTTTGGGATCTACAATCAGTTTCAAGCCACTTTTCCCCATGTAAGCAATCTTTCAACTGAAAACCATCATGGATCATTTCATATTGATTGTTGGTAGAGAATGTGTTTTTTTCTCCCTTTGTTTTCCTTCAAAGTGAATGTTTGCTAAAATGGCTCCACATTGCAAGGAGGTGCTGATGATGCATGCCTAGGTAAAAGTGACCTTCATTATTAATCAAAGCAGGAGGTAAAACTACTACGGAACTCTGTGTTCTACATATTAATGATGTCTCACTTTAAACGTGATGCTTTAAAGAGTATATGAACATTTCATATTTTACCTTCACGTTAAAGGAGCCTAGGCTGCCTGGGATAGGCTCCAGGCCGCCTTCAGTCCTGAACCGGATAAATCGCTGATTAATGAGTGGATGGATTAAAGAAGCCACTCTAATATTGCCAGAAATATAGTTTTTATGTTATTTACTTATTTAATCATTTGCTGTTTTTTTATGTCACCTGGCTGGCTGTGATACTTTAATATTATGGTGGGGGGGGGGCTGTCATGTATAAGTATTGTTCAGGGTGAAACTCTGGCTCTGACTTTCTGATGATTTCCTCACAGTATGTAATTAGTGTCAGATGAAGTTACATTTCAACAGGGAGGGAGTTTTTCCATGGGAAAAACTACGCTGTGTTTTCACACTTTCAGAGCACAGTGAATATTGACCACGTACTCGGCCATATCTCTTGACACGTGTGTACCCGGAGACACGTTACCACCATGTACCCTGCATGGCAAAGTGACCAGTGTCCACTGAACACTTTTAGTGTTATATTCTACCTGTCCCGCAACTTATCTATGTACTTACATAGCTTCTCATTTCTGTTTGTCTATCTTCCTTAATGTGTGTTGTGGATGTTAGTGGTTTTTTTTAACCAGGCAGCTTGACATGTTATAAAATGCAGTGTTTGTTAATTGAGATATTAATTTATTGCCATTTGTCTGCTGTTTTGTCCTGTAATGACATTTGACACAATCCTTAATGTAAATTAAGTAATGAATGTAAAATAGGAAAACATTTTGGATTCACTGTGAGATGGTAACTATTTATTTATTTTGTTTAAAATATATTCTGTCAGTATAGAAGCTCATCTGTGCCAATATTATTCCACTATTTTTCTATGCTTGCTTATTGTATGTGTTCCTTCTTGTAAGGTGTCCTTAATGTATAAAGCTATACAGTAAACATTATAATACAATGACTAATAATATATTAAAATAAAGTATATAATTCTCCTTTTAACTTTTGTTGATTACTGCATGTGAATGTCACACGCACTTGCCTTGCAATGCCAGTATCGTAAAGAAATAACTAAAACATCTTCATTATAGTATACTAGGTCTGAAGTGCAAAAGCTAGATTTTTTTTTTCAGCAAAAAACAAATTGTTCTGTCTTTTCTACTTACACCATGGCTGTATTTGGGAACGTTGGTTTTCTACCTGTCCATTTTCTACCAGGCCCATGAATAGATATGAAAATACAATCACGTACAGGAGTTTATCTCTGGGACTTGTTACAGCAGGCTGTTGGACATGGAAATTGTATAGATAGAGGGGAAATATCCCCTGTACATCCAACAAATTCCAATGCGATGTTCAACCACTGGCACTAATGCAAAAGGACTTTAATTACCAGTCTATTGTATATTATATCTATGCTGTTGGAGAATGTGTGGGACATTTGCACTAGGCCAGGTGAAGGATGAAGACCATTATAGTTATGGACTCAGTCAATAACGTTACATTACGTCTAAAGGCCTCTTTCAACTGTGGACCCTACCTCTGCTCTTGTTTCAATTTTAATGAAAGGAAATGTTTTACTTTAATTAATTTGCATTGTGTTAATAACAATTAGGAAATACCGGGTCGTGCATGAGACCTATGTTGTGTTTTATCGCTTCTGAACAAAATTAAATCAAAGTTTTGTTTTTCTTAATGATTTTTGACGAGTTAGAGAACAATATATTTATCTTAGGTAACATTTTTAATTAAAATTGCATCTATAGACATAATTAAAGTAATTCTCTACGTTGTTAAATGAACATATTAGTCCTGTATGGATACCTTGAAAATAAAACAATCAATAACATCTAAGTACCTTGAACTGATTCCTAAGCAGTATATGCAATTCTGAAAAATTATAATTGTAAAAATTCTTTCTGTTAGCTATTACATTATTACACATTGAAAAATATGCTAATTAGTATCACAGAACATTATAGCTTCTTAATTCATTCTTTTTTGTAAATTATAAGAAAAAGGAAAAGCCAATCTGTGAAAAAAATCATAATTTAGGATAAAGTCCTTTTATGGCACCTTATCATTAAAATGCATGGTTTTTGCAATAAATCACATAAGCATGTGAATATAAATTATACGTTTGAACCAATTTATGTATATTTGCTGTATTCTAAGTTATATACAAATAAAATAACAATTATAAGCAATGCACTGTAAAGATTCACAGCGCTTGTTTAACAGATAGTTGGACTAAGGAGTAAATTTAGGTACCATTAAATTCTGATGAAAGTTATAATGTCCAGTCAAAAAATATCAGAAGTTTAACTTTCATCATCTTACTATGAATATTGCAGCAGCTAAAGCGCACGCGGTGCTCAGATGCCTTTTAAATTCTGTAAGCCTTTTATCGTACTTAGAAGAATATCTGAACATGAAGTATTCATTAAAGTTTTCACTTTAAGAACACAAGAACATGTTACGACATGAACAGGGCCTTCAGTTTTACATAACCCTCAGACACCTCTGCGGTCTCATTTACTTCTAAATTCTCTCCAGATGAGCTTTGAACATTTACTCAGGCTTGACGCACAGTATTACCATCAGACGACCTCTTCAATCTTCGCCTAAAGACGCGCTTGTTAACCTTAACGTGAAGTCTGAATTTCAGACCAGCTATAAAAAAAAATCTACTTGGAAAAATGGAAAACTGTCCAAACACACCAGTGCAACATTTTACTAGGTGTTTGTCTAATGCAGCTATGGGGTCTGAAGGCTACCTATACTTAAATTCTGTGTATGTAAAATAAATCGAGTTTTCTTCAGTGATTTGCGTAGTATTCCACAAAAACATTGCTGGCCAAGAAGGAAAAAAGTGACATAACTTTGAAGAAATAGTAGCAGGAGATAGTGAAACTAAAACCGACCGTCCACATGCGTACCATACCGAGAAAGCGGATCATGCGTAATCTGATGTTTGGTTTTCTCCTTAACACCGCAGCCAGAAAGGACACAGAATTCCGCCTTCAGCAAATTATTCCGGCTAATAACACACTAACTAGAGCCATGCGTTGAGCCATGTGTCGTTAACAGGGAGGAATGTGATTTACGCATTCTTCCCTCGTCTATGGGACAATCTCACAAAGAATGTGCCACCACGGACTGCTTGTTAAGACATTGCCAGCATACTCTGACTCCTCATCCCTAGCATGGCATCTATGATGGATTGTGGAACACTGGTTTCCCCGAAAATTGCCCCACTGGGGAGAGGACTAATGACCACAAAGAGAAGGGCGATTTGGAAACGGGCGAGACTATGTTGACTGGGGGAGCAGATTGGATTCTGTCAAGGTCATGTTTTCATTATGTGGTGTCGCTGGAAATCTGGTCAAGACTGTGTCTGGTATTAACTCAAATTACATCCTATATGGGGTATTGTATTGCTGACTGCCATAGCAGAAATGATACTGGTGAACTTAAAAGTCCACGTCAACAGTATCTCCGTGCGATTGTGATTGGCCTTGCCACTGTAACATTTCTTTATATTTGTATTTTTATAGTTAAAAATTTCAAGTAAAAAAAGAATCTTATTGTAGTTCACTGCACTGAATCATATTAATAGAATTTTTCATCCTGTTGACATTAAACTAAGTTTTCATTTTAAGGTTCTAATTATAAATTGTAATATAATGCTAATGAATATGAAATTACATTTTGCATTACACACACACACACACACACACACACACACACACACACACACACATATATATATATATATATATATATATATATA
>JABJVR010002802.1:0-16797 GCA_025773905.1 Chitala chitala
GGAGGGCCACATAAGAGACTGGGACTCAATTCTGCTTAATATTCATTTAATCACTCTATAAAAAAGCTTTAAATTGTGTAGTTTGGAGAAACATCTACAGGTAAGAGTAGATATGACGACTGGCCAATGAAAATATGAAACTGGCATGGTATAAAAGCCAACATCAAATCATTTAACAAACAATGACAAGAACAATTTAGAACAAAATATGCATTTTGCAGTATTTCAAAGACCCGCATTAAATTAACTTCATACAAAGTGCTGCTGCTGTTCTGCTTGTAGTATAATCACCGAATTGTAATGGTCTGGTTCAGAGTGTTGGCATGGGCTCCATGTCTGATGGTGCACTGTGCTTCTCTCTCTAATGTTTAATTATTCATCTGTGGAAATGTAGCACAAACCTGTCTTTTTACTGAAGTGTGTTTGTTTTGTGACTTAATTGCATACACTTGTGTGATGGCCTCTCGTCTGATGTGTTGCACCACAGACACCTCCAGGAAGCCTAAAGTCAATGAGAAGGACGGGCAGATGTACTGCTTCATGTCCCGTGGTGAAATGGAGTCAGACATCAAGAACGGGCGCTTCCTCGAGCACGGCGAGTACGATGGGAACCTGTACGGCACCAAGATCAGCTCTATCCATGAGGTGGTGGAGTCTGGCAAAATTTGCATCCTGGATGTGAACCCACAGGTTTGTCCCACGACACAACTTCTTCATCACGAAGAAGAGAAAGCAACACTTCATCCATAACACAGTGTTCCTAACATCAGTTCATCACTTTTCTTTAATACATCCTTAAGTTGACATTGGTCATACAAAACAATTACGGACTATAGTAAAGTCACTGTCTACAAGTGTACACTTAATGTTACCTTGTGAAACATTCATGTCATTTCTGCAGGCACTTAAAGTGTTGAGGACATCAGAGTTCCTGCCCTACGTGGTGTTTATTGAGGCACCAGACTTTGAGGTCCTAAAGGCCATGAACAGATCCGCCATCGAAGCTGGAGTGGTGACTAAGCAACTAACGGTAATGACAGCCCCTCTATCTGCGTGAACAGCTCAGAGAGGGAGAGAGAGAAATAATTTTTGACAGTATTACTGAACGGAGTTTGACTGTTAGACTGTTAACTAACTGCCACTGTCATTATCATGAAGCAACATTACATACATCATTCCCAATAGCTGGGAAACCGTTTAATTCTGGGTGTAGCATGCACTTTGCTACCAAGGATCTGCGGTATGTCTCTTTACAATGTATTTATAATCCTGTACGAAGCCTTTACCATGTGTGAGATGGGCACAGAGGCTAAAAGGACCCATTTGACCAGTTGGTCTTTTTTCACATTAGTGCTGTGGTCAGTTTAAAAAGAGTAATCCAGTAATGCTACTCTGTTTGTGAGGGGCTCAGGCTCAGAAAATGTTTAATTAGGTGCATTTCTGTGTGTTACAGCACTTTGGCAGTGCCTAACATTCAGAGACTATGCCAGTGCCCGTGGGCATTATTCAGATGTTCCTTGTTCTTCCTGCAGGACTCAGAGCTAAAGAGGACAGTGGAGGAGAGTGGCAGGATCCAGCGGGCCTACAGCCATTACTTTGATCTCACCATTGTCAACGACAATTTGGAGAATGCTTTCCGCAGGCTGAAGGGGGCGCTAGAGAGGTTGGGTTTAGAACAGCAGTGGGTTCCTGTCAGCTGGGTGTTTTAGGTTCAGAGAAGACGGGACAATTTAAAACAGGACAAACATCAGTGACAGACTCCAGAGGGACACATTCCCAGAGAACCAGAACCTGCAAAGCAGTCATTCCACTAAACTGGGTGTTCTGGATCAAACTGGTTCACCTCATACGTCATACCAATCGTCAAAAATTGAGTTGCCATTTTTAAAAGTCTTTTTAAAAGGGTGTTTTATTTCTTTCACAGGAAGCAAGTCTTTTGATTTTGCATGTGTGAAGGGTGTATGAAGTAAAGCGTGTTAGTGGGTGTGTGTTCATGTCCCTTTCTTAATGACCTGTATTTATTTAATATTTGTTTTTAATGTTTTAGTTAGCTCATTGGTGACTCGATCATTGTCATGTAAGTTATTTCATTCATTTAGGGCTTGCAGCTGTGACATATTACTGAACAAGAGAACGTGCTGATTTTCTAGACTTCTTACTAAATTTACATTCGTCACCAATTTCAGAAGAGAAATATGTGTCGGTAAAATCCTAAGATTGAGGACCAAATAAATTCTGGTTGTAGCAAAATTTTTAGTCACCACGAGTGCTGCAAGAGAAAACTAAATGTTATATTTTTTGAAAGGCCATACTCTGTGAATTGAATATGAAAATCAGAATAACAACAACATTATACGTGTCCATCAGTGCCTTCTGCGCAAAATGCGCCATCCAGCTGTTGAGAGCAGTTAAACTGGTGTATGAGATATGAACATTAAACTGATATTACAAAACTATACTATATACATACAGCTAATATTATAGCTATACCTGTCTTCATATTTTGGTCATTATTATCAATGTACATAAACTGTAAAATCTGAATATTATGTGGAAGAACTAGTTAACTTCAGGTAAACATAGTAATTAGCTCTGGAAGATATTTGGAGCAGTGTAAAGTTTGTAAAGTAGTTTTGTTACACCTAAACTTCTGTAATGTATAACTGTGTCAAAATATAGTCAGTCTCATTTAAGTGTGTCATTTTAGCTGAGATTGTAGAGTGATCAAATGTACAATTAAAACCAGCTGTTACCAAGGAGACTGTAGTTAATTTTGACATTCCTGCATGACAGAAATAATTTGTCATCGGATTTCACGTTTATCACTTTTTTCATTGCGTTGTCACTTGAGATGGTTTGCAGCTAATGTGGCATGTACCTACCTATGCTGAATATAAACCATTTCTGTAAAATAAACTGTATATTGGGGGTTTCAATTGTTCTGGCACATTGTGTGTAAACAAGATGGCTTCCTCTATTGTTTTGGACTAATTCGTGATAATTACATAAATCGCCTGTCTTTCTCCAGTATACTCAACTGCAAATGACAACTGATTTTTTTGTGACTCTAAGTTGTTTGACTGCTCAGGCTTTCACATTTTGCTTCTAATTGTAAAAAAAAAAAAATTGTGCCAAAAAAAGAGAGTGGATTAATTTGAGTGTGTGACAAATTTAAAAAAACAGGAGAACTTTAGCAGTTATTTACTGTGTAGGGGCTGTAATAGTGAAGTGCTCCCTCTACTGGGGATGAGACCAGCTAACACAGGCCTCAGGGATTTGAGGAGCAGTCACTGCTGACCTGTGAGGTGCTGTGAATGATGTCCAGCACCAGGCTCCTGCTCTGAGGATTCCCCTGTCCTCCATCCTCTTCCCACCTCTTCCTCACCCGTCCATTACACAATTTCCATCATGCACGCCAGTTTGTCTCTTGTTAGTCATCCTGTGTCAGGCAGCCACTCCTCTAGTCTTTCTTTTATGTGAACAATAATTTAGAAAAACAAGCTTTTAGCTCATTCTTTCTCATGTATTTCTATGTTGAAAATTAGTCATATTTCCAATATTTCCATGTAAAGTAATATTTAGCTTAATTCAGATGCATTTATTTAATATGTATTCTGCAAATACACTACAGATGTAATTTCCCTTATTTTAACATTTTATAATGTATACAGAGTTTTAAAGTTAATTTGATCAAATTACATTTATTGCATTGTTGTGTTTGTGTCTCTCACAATGATATTTCTTTACATTAAACAGTAAGTACAGTAAATCTGTTAACACCATAAACACCCAGTTCAGTATCCTTACATAAACACATATTCAGCACTGGTTGTATACATTTCCATACTTTCTAGTGAATTTTAATGTTCATTAATAAAAATACATGACGCCAAGGTGATCAAACAATCTGTACATTAGACCCTTCACTTTCAGTGTTTGTGAATGAAAACCATCAGCCTGCATTAGTAAACCAGCCCATCACTGTAGTCATTTCAAAAATGGCACATTCTGCAGCTCCTGGGAAGGACCCACAAATGTGAAATTAAATTATGTGTTCATGGAGCTGTGATAAATGAGTGTATCCATTTAAAGTTTTGCTTTGGTCATGAAGCAAGCGTTGATATGCGTGGTATTGATGTTCTACCGTGTTTGGCCGGCTGGTCTGAGAGCTGACACACCACTCTGTCTGTAACCTACCGTGTTTGGCCGGCTGGTCTGAGAGCTGACACACCGCTCTGTCTGTAACCTACCGTGTTTGGCCGGCTGGTCTGAGAGCAGACACACCGCTCTGTCTGTAACCTACCGTGTTTGGCCGGCTGGTCTGAGAGCTGACACACCGCTCTGTCTGTAACCTACCGTGTTTGGCCGGCTGGTCTGAGAGCTGACACACTGCTCTGCCTGTAACCTGCAAACTCAGTGTGCTGCCACCACTCCTCCGTGTTTCGTATTTCTGCTTTTCAGGCCCCGCTGAGCTGAATCTGTTCTTCCAAATATACTTTTCTTTGTATGGGTCACGTGTTTGACAATTTTCTTTGATATTTCCTCTATGGATTAAGTGGAAAGGGTGGCAGTGTGGCTGATTACACACACTGTGTTTCATGTTCAATGAACAGCACAAGCAGATAAGAATGTTGATGAAGACCTAAATTTTAGATGAAACGAGAGCTCATGACCACTGTACCTACTTTTAATTTAGAAATGGCTGTGTACAGTGTCATGGAGAAGTATTGAACACCTTCCTACTTCCTTTTTAATCTCGGGGTCAGTCTGTGTTGAGCAGCTTTGTTTGTTAAATACATAAATATATTTATTCAGTCAGATTCCTTTTTTCTTTCATTTGAGTGGTGCATTTTGTCTAAAAATCCGGAGAAAAAAACTGACAATTAAATACTCAGGAAATCAGGAAGGAGGCACATGTGTTTCCACAGCGTTTGGTCAAACACCAATGAAAAGCCTTCTGTCCTGTAAGATGCTCCACAAGCTCATTTTGTAAACCCCTTAATTTCTTTGCTAACCATGCTAAGTACAATCAGCCCTGTGAGAGGCTTTTTAAATACTAGGGTGTGGCTTTACCGTGCGCCAGCAGGACATGGTCTTTGCTCCAGCTGTAACCAGGAGAATACAATATGTGTCTAATTGCCTGAGTTCTGACAGAGGAATAAAGCTCCGCTTTTGCCAGCCCGAAAACAATTCCCCATTCAGACACAGCACAACTTTGATATGCAAATACGTATTCAGCTGCAGTTCGGTTCCCTTCCCAGGGTGGATTTCTGTTTCCAACCACAGAAAATATATGGCACAAGAGGAGGTAAACTGAATGAAAGGTTGCACCAACAGAACTGTGTGGTACAGGGAAGTGCTGTGCATCGGCTTTACTGACAATCCGGTCAGACATTTAGCTTCAAAGCCAGGTTCACAGTGTAAGAGTGGCTGGGAGGAAATGGGGTCAACACCAAAACAGAGAAACAAACATGCAAATCCAAAACAAAGCCCTTTGAATAAATTAATCAGAAAATACAACTGACGCATAGCAGCATCGTTAGTGCTCTGGGAACACAGCGCTGTCTCTACCTCTGATTCGCTCCTAAAATGTAATGCCCCAGAATCAAGTTAATAATAATAATAATAATAATAATAATAATAATAATAATAAAAAACTTTAACTGGGTAAGGAGATATCCCATGACCCACCGGGACCTTGTATTAATGAACTAGTAAGAATGAACCAGATTAAAAGCTAAATGTTTGCTTGTTATTGTGTTATTATTATATAAGAAAACACATTTTCAGGCCCTTCAGCACAAGAAAGCCTTAAAAATTTCAGAAAGCTTAAAATTTCAAAATATCAATTGAAATCAGGTAGAATTCCATCAAGTGATTATTATTGCCTAGGATTAGGAATTAAGATGGGACAAAGTCTATGCTTGGAAGGACCATAAGAAATCCAACTGTAAGTAGGTCAGCTTTGGTGCTTCTGTTTTGTACTTTCTCTGGATGTTTTCAGGTTCCTGACTGTAATCAGTCTGCCCTCTAGTGTTATCTTGCAGGATTACAGAGCCTGTTCTTGACTGATGGTCCACCTGTCACCTGTTGGAAGTCAGTCTGCCCATACATGATAATAAGCTTTCTTACCATTCTATCTGCTCCAGGATGTGAACAGATGGTAGTTTCAACAGGCCCTGAAGTCAAACATTATCCAATATTCAATACATATTTACTAGAGTACTGTTGTTAGCGACTGATTGGCATTATCCTGCTGTTAAAATTTTTTTATCTCATTGATGCAGTTAGCAGAATAAGCACAACAACAGTGACTAATCTTTGTGTGACCTACAGAAAGCACAACACAGGTAAGATATGTGCAACAACAGCTTTTAAGAGCAAAAACCTTGAAATACTGTGAGGGTAAATGTGGAACTGGGCAAGAAAAACAAAGAGTGATGCACATCAAGAATAAAGTGAGAGGACCTGAGCAGTGGATTACAGGGACAGAGTTCAGGAGAGCACTGGACACCACATGAGTCCTATCAGAGTTCTGGAGAGCGCTGGACACCACGTGAGTCCTATCACAGTTCAGGAGAGCTCTGGACACTGCGTGAGTCCAATCAGAGTTCAGCAGAGCGCTGGACACTGTGTGAGTCCTATCAGAGTTCAGGAGAGCACTGGACACCATGTGAGTCCTATCAGAGTTCAGGAGAGCGCTGGACACCACATGAGTCCTATCAGAGTTGAGGAGAGTGCTGGACACCGCATGAGTCCTATCAGAGTTCAGGAGAGCACTGGACACCACAAGAGTCCTATCAGAGTTCAGGAGAGCACTGGACACCGCGTGAGTCCTATCAGAGTTCAGGAGAGCGCTGGACACCGCGTGAGTCCTATCAGAGTTCAGGAGAGCGCTGGACACCACGTGAGTCCTATCACAGTTCAGGAGAGCGCTGGACACTGCGTGAGTCCTATCAGAGTTCAGGAGAGCGCTAGACACTGTGTGAGTCCTATCAGAGTTCAGGAGAGCACTGGACACCATGTGAGTCCTATCAGAGTTCAGGAGAGCGCTGGACACCACATGAGTCCTATCAGAGTTGAGGAGAGTGCTGGACACCGCATGAGTCCTATCAGAGTTCAGGAGAGCACTGGACACCACAAGAGTCCTATCAGAGTTCAGGAGAGCACTGGACACCGCGTGAGTCCTATCAGAGTTCAGGAGAGCGCTGGACACCGCGTGAGTCCTATCAGAGTTCAGGAGAGCGCTGGACACCTCATGAGTCCTATCAGAGTTCGGTGTACACTGTATACCGTGTGTCACCTTGTTCTCCATATAAGATTATCCAGTAAAAAATGTAATAATGGCTCAATGGAGTCAAACAATTCCAGCACAAAATCACAGTTTTCCAAATGTAAACTGGAACAAACTAATTCTGCTGAGTTCAGAAAAAACAATGTTCTAAAGAAATGTACAAAAAAAGCTTGCAAATGGTCATTTTGGAGATCTTAATATTTCAAAAGTAATTTTAGCTTACTGTAATTACACTACTTAAATTTAAACCACTATGTGTTACACGAGACCAGACAAATATATAACAAAAAAATTTGAAATACATGTGCTGAGGGATAATGTTTAACTCAGTGACAGCCCAGATTCCATGAACATTAGTATTTGCACACAAAGCATGTATAATTTCCTTGGCATTAAAACAGGTGCCAATGAATTTCACCTTCAGTAGGACAATGTTCCTGGAAGGAGGTAATGAATAACATAAGACACAGACCATAAATGTGTTGCAACGCCATGTAATGTGACTGCACTCTGACTTAGTTATGGGTCCATATAGTGGGGTGAGCTTTCAACGAGATCAGCTGATAACGAAAAGGCACAGGTCACACACATGGGACGTGTGTAGAGACCGCATACTGTCACATGGCAGCGTACACAGCAAAGCCAACAATGATATTTTAACACAGAGTGTTTCTTTGGGTCCACACTGAGTTAACACCTCCATCTTTGTTGTGTACAGTCTGCACAAAGCCAGGTTTACAATTGGTTTGAGTAAATAGTGCATCTTGCAACAGTTGGCTGCACAAAACTATAAATGCAACTATTTCAACTATTTCAAAGATGATATTATGGCATGTGGAATGCTTTGTCACATTTCAGCTGTCCCTGTTCAAAGCTGTCTGATATCGATGGGTGTGGTACATGCTGACCCGGGGCATGTAAAAGATGCTCAGCGGGTGACCTCTCTGGTAGGTAAGCAGCCCAGGGAAGAAGTGGACCAGTCTGAGCTTCTAGGAACTGTGTACAGATCTTTGTGAAAGTATTTCACCATAATACTGAAAGGTGTGATGGTGGGGATGAATGTTATGATAATGTGCCTCAGGATCTCTGCATGGTGACTGTGTACTGCCACTGGCTTTCCCTGAGAGTGATGGCTGTGCACAGATTCCTTGACTATGCATTATGAGTCTGTGTTGCTGACCACGTGGTCCCACAGGTGACGTGGCCTGGAATCGCAGTCCTGGGCTACTGTGACAAGATGTGATCTGCAATTGTGAGGCCATTTGGATGTAATGCCAAGAGTTCCGAAATAGTATATTAGGCACATTATAATAAAAAATGGACATTTGTGACTGTGGCCCCATCATCGCTTAACAGACATCCCTACAGCAAGCATATCAACAGTATGGGCCTATTAAACTGAAGCATCCTGGGCATTGTTTCCCAACAGAAAATGCTCATTCTGGAATGCCTTTGCTATGTGTATAACTTTAATTGTGATCTCTCTATTGTGTCTCCCTTGGCTCCAATAAACTTGCCCCTTAACTACCACACTAATGGTTCTTTTGTCCCCAGTGAGCCCCTGCTCATGACAGTGCTTTTATTGTGTCCAGTAACAAGGAACACCCATGCTGTGCTTAGCTCCTCAGGCATTGTCTTCGTGTGCCACATATGGGCAAAACATGAAGCATCAATAAAGTAAGGGGAACGCTTAACAAAAAAATTATTTGGTAAAATCTGAACATCATAATCTTTTTGAGTGTCTAAAAATGGCTATCTTAGTAATTTTTTTTAAAACAAACTTTCAAAATCAGGGCAACTGCAAAAGTGTTGCATTTTTACTTTTGGTCAATATATAATGTCACCAGTATTTGGTGAATATTAATATACTGCTCTATGTCAAACTGCTTACAGCAGCATTGTACTGGACATGCATATGCAACAAAATTGTGTTTGTTAAAGAGTCACTTAGTATACCATATTTACAGAGGGGCTGTTTCCATGTAAACAAACCATTATTATGTCTTCTGAAACATGTCCAAGCATCCACAAGAGTGTCTGACAAAATATATACTTCCACTTGAGACCTAATGCTCAACCTGTTTACATATCATTATGACAGAACAAAATCCAAAACGTGAGCTTCACACTTCTTGTTTGGGCCTTTGGTTTGGATCCTCAAAGTGAACAGTCCTTCCCTCATTGGTGGAAAAGGTGGGATGTTAGGTGATTGGACTGACGTCTGATGTGCTGTCTCATGAAGAGTGGGGGTCCGAGGATGTCGAGTCTGATGTCAAGTGGACTGTGTATGGGGGAGGCAATTCTTCTGGGAGCGGAAACATTTCTGGCTTCATCTCAACCTGCAGAGCAGAAATAAAGGTGGTGAACATTGTACTAATAAAGAGTCTACAGTGGAGATGTTCAGATGTGCTAAATGTGCTGGTGTTCTTAGTAAAAGACAAGTGACCTACACAGAGGTGTAAACATTGAACAACTGCATTTAATTACTGCACTGTGACATGGAGCAGAATGTGTAGCAATTATCTGCATTCTTCCTCAGCCCCACACTTGTTTAATTGACAGTTGATTCAAGTCCTGAATAACCATCTGTCATGCCTGCAAACAATATTGAATGGAAACTCTGAACAGCTAATGCTAACTAAGGCAGAATGCAGTCTCAAATATTTGTTCATGCTGCAGTCTGTATTGTACTGTGTGTGGTACTGTGAGTGGCACAGCAGTGTGTGGTACTGTGAGTGGCACAGCAGTGTGTGGTACTGTGAGTGGCACAGCAGTGCGTGGTACTGTGTGTGGTACTGTGAGTGGCACAGCAGTGTGTGGTACTGTGAGTGGTACAGCAGTGCGTGGTACTGTGTGTGGTACTGTGTGTGGTACTGTGAGTGGTACAGCAGTGCGTGGTACTGTGTGTGGTACTGTGAGTGGCACAGCAGTGCGTGGTACTGTGTGCGGTACTGTGTGTGGTACTGTGAGTGGTACAGCAGTGCGTGGTACTGTGTGCGGTACTGTGAGTGGTACAGCAGTGTGTGGTACTGTGAGTGGTACAGCAGTGTGTGGTACTGTGAGTGGTACAGCAGTGCGTGGTACTGTGTGCGGTACTGTGTGTGGTACTGTGAGTGGTACAGCAGTGTGCGGTACTGTGTGTGGTACTGTGAGTGGCACAGCAGTGTGTGGTACTGTGTGCGGTACTGTGTGTGGTACTGTGAGTGGCACAGCAGTGTGTGGTACTGTGTGTGGTACTGTGAGTGGCACAGCAGTGTGTGGTACTGTGTGTGGTACAGCAGTGCGTGGTACTGTGTGTGATACTGTGAGTGGTACAGCAGTGTGTGGTACTGTGTGTGATACTGTGAGTGGTACAGCAGTGTGTGGTACTGTAAGTGGTACTGTGAGTGGTCCAGCAGTGTGTGGTACTGTGTGTGGTATTGTGAGTGGTACAGCAGTGTGTGATACTGTGAGTGGCACAGCAGTGTGTGGTACTGTGTGTGGTACTGTGAGTGCTACAGCAGTGTGTGGTACTGTGTGTGATGCTGTGAGTGGTACAGCAGTGTGTGGTACTGTGTGTGGTATTGTGAATGGTACAGCAGTGGTACAGTGTGTGTGGAGTCCTGCGCGCAGCCCTATGTGCAGTATTGGGAGTGGTACAGTGTGTGGCAATGTGTGCAGTACTGTTTGCAGTGCTCTGTGTTGTACTGTGAGCAGTACCGAGAATGGTTCTGTGTGCAGTACAGCATGTGACGTGCACCTAACACTGTTTCACTACACATTCCGTGATGGAACACTATACCTCAGAGTACGGTGGAGGCAGCTCCAAAAAGCCGATCAAGCTATAGCGGGGCGGCCTGAAAACATCGTTCTCTTCTGGGGCCACAGGGACGATAAAAACGGAGGGCCGCTCAGGTGTTGGTGGTACCACCACGCTCCTCCAGTAGCAGCAGCTGCAGCATTTAGTAAGGCAGAGGACTCCAAATCCAACTCCAAAGAGCAACAGCAGAAACCTGAGGGGTCATGGTCAGCCAATAAAACAGCAGTGCTGGACAGAATTTCCCACGTATTTTGTACCCTTGCTCATGTTTTCAGCAATATCCAGTAATGTCTAATAAACTGTAACAGTGGGTAAAGCAGGGCTAAACCCTACATGAGATTCTGACAATGCTCAGGGTGCTCATTAACACAGAAACGTTACTGAAGCAATTTAGAACCTAGAATGGGTGCCTTTAGACTGTGCGAGCAAACCACGCAGACGCAGGGGGAACATGCAAACTCCACATGCAGAACTAAAACAGGATTCATGCCTGTACCTGCATCTGTAAAAGCACAATAATACTTACCAGTTAGCCCTCTTTGCAATTTTATTGAGTGCATTGGGAAAACAGTGTGTAAATGTTGTGCTAATTATGCACATATTACAGTACATGCATCAAAACCAGCAGTAATATTAAGTCATCTACTTCATTAGGAAAAACAACTTACACTACAGCAGGAAAATCCATTTACAGGACAGGTCCCAAGTAATCCTGTGGGAAAAGGAGATGTCTGAGCTACATGCAGTATGTTTAAAATCCACCTGTGTCCTATAAAACTGCTCAGATGTATACAAATGCTGTTTACAATACAGATTTGGTTTATTCGTTATCTTCTGTGGATACCATTATTCAATGGTACCATCATTTTGTTTTACATAAACATGGCACATTTTCTTGGTGTTTCTGGAATTATTGTAAGTTACTTATTTGTTTGTCCAGTAGAGGACTGTTCCGTGTTTGACTGCGTTATGGTGAGGGAATACATTTTTTTTACTAATTATTGCATAGGCCAGTTGGGCTCGGCTACCAACTGTCATAGAGGGTAAATTAAAATTTTCTTTATTTGATTTAAATTAGTGAGGAAAACACAGAGACTCTGTTCTGTTATTTCTGACCCTCTTGTCATGAGAATAACATTACCCCCTACCCCATTTCACCCTTTTTTAATTATATATATATTTTTATATCTTACATAAATGATATTAACAACCCCGACAACACTTATGCACTTCCACTTAACATCCATTTGACATTTGATCAATTTTTGAAAACTTACAAGCTTCAGTACAATATCTGAAACTTGTCATGGCAAGTAGAGTTAAGGAGAGTAAATAAGGTGATGTAACTTAACGAGACTGCCTTTTTTTTTTTTTTTTTACAATAGTCCACGTTCTAACTTCCAAAAAAATGAACTATTTGTACAGTTAAAAGTATACATATTTTAAAAGAATTAATGTCGTAAAACTTCAACAAAGTTAATCTATTAAATTGTGAACTAATGGATTTCAATTTTTCCATTAACCTTAATAATTAAGTATGTGAACATAACAGCTTGCTTGGGCTGTGTTCCTTGTGTGGCCACACCCCTTTGTCATCTTTCCTTGTTTCCTAGTTACCTTGTCTCTGAAGTAACCTGGAAGTAGGAAAATGCTTTCACAGCACAGTAAAATTACTTGATTTTGATTTGGCTGGCACAAACTGAAAAGCAATGAGGAAACCACACAGTGTGTGTTGTTTGCTTTGAAGTAAAGTCCAGCCATGGCTTTGAAGCCCAGTGTACAGGCAGGCATTCAATCTACTGAATTTCTTATACAGAAAACCGAGGAGGTGCCGTGCTGTCACACACAGTATTAGGGCCTTTAGAAAACCGAGGAGGTGCCGTGCAGTCATAAACAGTATTAGGGCCTTCAGAAAACCGAGGAGGTGCTGTGCAGTCACACACAGTATTAGGGCCTTCAGTCACTCTTTTCCACATCATGTTTTTAATGATATTGAGATCATCAGAGTAAATGTGGAACAGCTTCTAGAGAATGTTTGGTCATCAGCTGAGAAATTAATAATTACAAACCTCTGTATTAATTTAAATCTGATGACTTGGTGATGTAATGACATATAAATATTATATTAAATATGGCTAATATTTGAAATATCTTTGTGCATGTGTGTACCCAGTGCCTGCCTGGGCACCATCTGAGTGTGGTGACTTGTTAGACCTGCTGACTCCTAATGTCTCCCCTGGGATGAAGCTTCGCCCAAGGAACACCACAAGCCTATTGAAAGTTACTTCAACAGCAGGAGCAAAGGTGGACTATATTGTGTTATTTACATTTGTAGTGCTATTTAAAACTTTACATTCATTGTCTCGATAAATGCCTGTTTATTCTGTAATGTAAGCATGCCTTGGAAGGACTGGGCAGCCAGTCAACCTTGGGCCCCCACAGGTTTTTTTTCTCCACACTGTGGAGTTTTTGGTTCCTCTCCTCCACTGTTGTCTGGCTTCATTTGTACTTATTCCTACTGCTTATTCTTTATCATCTGCAATTTCTTCTGTAAAGCGCTTTGAGGCACATTGTTGTGAAAGGCGCTATTTAAAAATAAATTGAATTGAATTGAATTGAATTGAATTGAATTGAATTATTAAAGTGGTTATTTGTTCAGCAAACACTTTAACCTAATATGATTTAAATAAAATGTGTATTTTTTAACCTACTACAGATAATGAGCTGCTAATTTTACAACAGAAGTACTATTGTACTATTCCACATTGGATTTTGAAATGTCTAAATTTGATTTATTTCACTTTTTGCCCACACAGCCTTGCTGTTCTGGCTCCATTATAATAAAGGCTAGACAGTGTCATGCCCATGCCCATCATTTTTCCCATGTCCTATAGATGTCGCTGTTTACTCCTTTGTGTCTAGTTCTACGTGGATTAGTTTGTCCCAGTTGTGTCTTGTTAAGGCCCTTATTTAAACCCTCCTATTGTGTCAGTATGTTGCTGGTTGTTGAGTTGTACTATGTTTAAGCCTTACCCTGTTTGGACCCTTCTGGAACCCCCTTTTTTGTACTTTGTTTTTGCCCTCTTCCTCATTAAATCTCCCTCTTTGCATGTGGACCTTGCCTCAGCCTACCTCCTTTCGTGACAGACAGTTGCTCAACAGAATCTGTTATTGATAATCTTTTAATCTTTATAATATGTAGTGTCAAAGGTGAACTCATTCATTTACAACACATACAGTCCATGTGCACTGCTTTCTGTGCATTCTTAAATAGTTTTTTTTTCATCATGAACAGTGCAGTATAGTACCAGAATTTTAATGTGTACAATACTGAGTGATTATTTGGTAGTAATATATACATCAAATCGTATTTCTGTCATAGGTATAGTATAGTTTTAAACCTCAAAAATATGATAACCCTAAATCAGATTTCAGTCAAAAAGTCCCCATCCTAAAAAGCTCTATCCCTAAAATACACCCAAAACAGTTCTAAATGTAAAACTTATCTATCCCTAAATCTTCAAACTAGTTCTTACCATTAACTGATTAAAAACTCCTTCATGCTAAGAGACTTCAAGAAGTCTCCCAAACAAAACCTCATGAATCCATCTCTGGTGTTAACCAACAGCATAAAAAGATCAGTTCAGAATATAATCTAACATGGTTGGTTTGCAAGTAAACATTTTCATTGTCAGAATATTGCAGTCATTAGTCAAGCGTTAGATGCATTGGGGAAAAAAACTGCAATTTTCTGTAATCATTTACCTCCATGGCGCATACAAAATATGACTATTGGATAGTAGATGATAGCGAATAGACAGTTTCTTCTAAAATTTCTGCCAATGTGACTGGGTCCCAACAGGATCCAATATTACTCAAGAAAAGCTAGTTTTTACGTTCATGAAATCATTTCACTATGAACTTCAGAATTCAGAAGATTATTGTCCTTTTAATTATCACATGATTTCTGTAAAACTGTAAATCTAATTTGACAGTTACATTCAGACAATATAGTCAAATATAAGTAGGCATCGTTTGTAGCAAATAATTACTGTCACTGACTTTTTCCCTATATAAAGTATCAGAAAGATTGCCTCAAAATGATCAGGTAGTGTCATTCAATTCTTTCACTTATTTAAAGACAGAGATTCTCACCTTAACAAAATAACTCTGGGTTGGGACGTGAATTCCCCACAAGAAATTCACACCAGTGAACAATTCCAAATATCCCTCTTGAACTTGTGAGGTCCTCCCAACAGGTGCACGCACAGTACACAATCACAAAGGGTTTGAAGAGTCAGTCTTGGCTTGTTCTTGTCCGATTTCAACTCTGATGAGATAGGCCAGCACAGGCATTATAAAAGGGAAGATCAGTTTTACAACCTACCTACCAGGTTTAAAGAGACAGGATGAGCAAACAACCAGTGTGCACTTCTTGACAGAAGATGTCAAGCTATGTAAACAATTCTCTTATTTTGGCTGTGTACCTCAATGCACACTTATTTTCATTGTAAATCCAGATTATAATAAACACTATACACACATTCATTCATCTTGGAAATGCATATCCAAGTTATCCTCACAGAGGTTTGTTGTCTATCCTACATCATTTGTCACGGTGTGTCTCTGTCTGATCCCGCCCCCTTGTTGTCAGGCCTCATCTCCTTGTTACTCAGTCTGTTCCTGTCTAATTATTGTAATTTCACACCTGGTGATGGTTTTTTGTAGACTACTTCAGCTTGAGTTTGCTCTCGTCTTGGCCAGTTGTTTTGTTTGTGCCGCCCCAAATTTGTGTGCTTGTATCCATTATTCTCATGCTCCCCTGTTTTTGTACTTCTGTTCATGTTTGCTTTTGACTTCTTGATCTTTGTCTTCCTATGCTTTATTGATTCTTCTACCTTGTTCCTCATGTTCACCTTTTGGACTTTGTTTTCTGTTAGTAAAACCTCTCTCTGCAATTATACCTTCCCTTGCCTCTGTTTTGCACTTGTGCCAAATGTGGCACCACTCAGGACACAAGGCAGAACACACCCTGGGGGTGATACAGTTGAGATGACAGCTTTTCCCACAGAATGCATACATGATTTAGTGCCACAAATATGTGAGCGATTATGAAGCGATATGAATTCACTCTGAGCAGACCTCCCTCAGTGTATTCATTATTATTGTGTCAAGCATAATCACAGTGTTCCTATATTGAGTAGAGAACCTGTTGGGTTATCGTACTTTGTCATTTGTGACACAGCGGCTGTCAGTCTTAAGCCGCTGCTCAGTAAAGAGCACCCCCATCAGGCTTTATCAGTCATGGCCTCCTGATAATTCTCCTGGACATATCACTTTCCTCTCCACCTATAGCTGCTGTGTGCTGAGCTTTCTGGTGCACTATGGTTGCCATGGCATCATCCAGATGGATGCTGCACATTAGTGGAGGAAGAGACTGTGTATTCCAGTATAAAGTGCTTTGGGTGTGTTCCAAAGCATTACACATGTATTGCAATATGATGATGATGATGATAATGATGATCCATCCATCCATTATCTTAACTGCTTATTCCTGGTGAGGGTCACGGGGAAGCCTGGAGCCCATCGCAGAGCACATAGGGCGCAGGGCAGTGGACACCCAGGGTGGGGCGCCAACCCACCACAGGGCACGCACACACACACACACACACACACACACACACACACACACACACACACACAC
>JABJVR010002803.1:0-16795 GCA_025773905.1 Chitala chitala
CCCCCCCCCCCCCCCCCCCCCCCACCCCCCCCCCCCCCCCCCCCCCCTCCCCCCCCCCCCCCCCCCCCCCCCTCGATGCTGCCGCTGTTCTGATAATATCACAAAAGCTCTCTCCGGTCTACCTTTAAAGGTCACAACAGAACGTGTGTCAAAATAAAAATGCTCTGCCTTTACAAAAGCTTTGGAGTGTGTGTGTGCATGTGTGGGGCACATGTTTTGAAGACCTCCAAGCTCTCCTGAACATATTAATATTTATATCCACGGAAACATCGCACTATGGCTGAACCCCAGCGGCATGCTCCCGCTGTGGCAGACCGCTGATTACGTATTCAGTGTTACGGCACAGGCCAGCGATGATCAGCAGTCTCACTGGTCCTCAGTAGCAGGGCAAATTTTGGCACAAATCCCAACTGGAAACCTGAAAGCAAGAAACTGACACACGGGCTTTAAGACAACGGAATAGGAACGGCTGGAAGGAAGCCAAGTTGGTGTGGTTGCAGTTAGTGGCTCCATTATCTCCCCTGGATTCGGCAGGCTGCCTAAATGCTAGGATTTTTGGTTTAACCAGATACCCAGCATCTCTCTGCAGTTCCTCCTTGCAGTAAATACATCCCAGCAAATTGAAATGCTCAAACTGAAGACACAGTTAAATTAGTGGCAGGAGAATGATGCGGCCACAGATTTCAGTTTAGAAAATGAGGTTAATTCTCAGGTTACCGGTACCAACATTACAGCTGCTCTCCTTCAATTTCCAGGCTTCTATGGTTAAGACAAGTTTAATCAGGCAATTAAATGCAATGTAGCACTGCTTAACACAGACTAAGCTAAAACCGATGGGGTCTGTCGCCGGTGTTGAGCTTCCTAACCCTGATTATGCGAAAAGTTCTGGTCGCTGCTGTGATATGTGAAGAAACGTGGGCAGCTGATGAGGAGGAACATCATGGCTGCAGAGCAAAGTCCACACCTGCAAGGCTTATTTCCTTTGTAGCTCAGTCTGAACATCAAACTAGCAAAACGTGGGCTTTATTCTGTTTTTGGGGCTCATGGATAAGTGGCCCTTGGCACAACGTCTTTAGCCCAGAATTCTATGCGGTGGCCAGAACTCCAGTGTGCAACAGAAGCAGGAGAAAAAACATTATTTTTTTTCGTTCTGCGAAGTGATCATTGTAGTCCCCCCATATTCCCTTGGGCTCCTGTGGCTCCATGTTTTAAGCTACAACCCCCAACAACCGCAGAAGGGTCACAGCCTTCTGTCAAAGACTTCATTACTTATTGAGAAGGCTGAGATTGCCTTGGAGGCCTGGCAATGTGTCACTATGTGGAGATGACTGGGGGACATTTGGGTTGGAGGGGGTGAGAGTATGCACACCAATCCTGTGTGCTGGGCCTGCATTTCATGGCAGAGGACAAGTTGACAGCTCCTTCAGAGATGAACTCAAACCTAGGGGTTACTGTCCAGATGACGCATAAGACTAACCAGTGTAGGACTGTTTTACAACACATTTCATTCCAGTTTATGCACCAAGTGTGGGTGCTGAGCGATGCAGCCGTACCCACATATATACACATTCAAGAGCAAAGAGTAACAGGAGTGCTACACGCCAGCGCACACAGCCACTGCAAACAGACAACACCCTCAAAGAGTAACAGGAGTGCTACACGCCAGTGCACACAGCCACTGCAAACAGACAACACCCTCAAAGAGTAACAGGAGTGCTACACGCCAGCGCACACAGCCACTGCAAACAGACAACACCCTCAAAGAGTAACAGGAGTGCTACACGCCAGTGCACACAGCCACTGCAAACAGACAACACCCTCAAAGAGTAACAGGAGTGCTACACGCCAGCGCACACAGCCACTGCAAACAGACAACACCCTCAATTAGTGAATAAGAAAACAGGGAGTGGCAGCCCAGACAGGCTTTTCAGGATGTAATGTGCAGCCAGCACAACTTGATAATTAGCAATGAATGAGTACAGTAGAATTATAAAATTGTAGCCATGAAACAAGGCCACAAGCCGACTGCCACACTTTTTAACGTTACTCTGATATTTTTTGTTTATTGGTAGCTGGTCTGTTTTTTTCTTTTTTTATCTTTTGTTTTTTTCCTAGACTAATCTGCAAGGTAAGCTACAACATGGTATGGGCAAATTAATAATATTCACGGGTCAGGCAGAACGTACATGTACTGATGGTCATGCAGAGATGAAGAAACGAGAAACAGCAGTGTCTGCGTGCAAGCGGTGTGTGTTTGTGTGTTCATGGAACGAGTAGCAGGCTTCTGTTAGCCCCCAACTGTTCAATTCAATTAAATTTAATGTATTTTTATATAGTGCCTTCTACAACAACGTGCCTCAAAGCGCTTTCCAGAAGAAATTTCAGATGTTAAAGAATAAGCAGCAGGAATAAATACAAATGAAGAAGCAGGAATAAATACAAATGAAGCCAGACAACAGTGGAGGAGAGGAACAAAAAATTCCACAGTGTGGAGAAAAAAAACCTCTGGGGGCCCAAGGTTGACTGGCTGCCCAGGCCCTCCTGGTAACACAACTGTTAGTCACAAAACTGTGGGAAGGGGGTTGTCAAATTACCATTTCAGCTTCAATAAATCCCCAAATGGTGTCAACACCCACAACAAGCAGTTCTGCGAAGCAACAGCGAGTCTACCTCAGGCCCGGTTAGGGTGAGGGTCGGACGTGGGCTGTAACTCCAAGATCAACTTTGATCCCTAAAACCCTTCATGAACTAAGCGCTTCAAACCAGATTATCATAGAGGTCTATAAAACACGTACACATCTGTTTTGACATGAAAGAGAAGGAAAATTAAGATCTGTGATTATGCATTGTTTTACTGTAGCTCTGACCTTTAGCCAGAGTGTAAACAAAACAGCAATGATGGCTCAGCTTTATAAATTACATCACACATGAGGTGTGATTCTAAGATGTATATGTCCTCAGTCTGTCAAACCATCAGATGTTTGGCTGTTTGGACAATGTATCCACAACAGGGACAGGAATATCTTTCCAGACAGCCACATTTCCCCATGTTCTATTCTTTGAACATCCCTTGGTAAGGAGGTAATGACCTACTTTAGACAGTTACTTCATGTTGCCAAGTAGGGTGAGGAGCTAAGCTGAGGCATGTGAGGAAGAGGAACAGTGATATCGTTGCAAAAGGCCTCATTAGAGAGCTGCTTGTTGGAGCTGAAGATGGTAACTGTTTTGTCACCCAGTGCTACATTCACGTGTGTGATCGGAAAAAAAAACTCTAGCTAAAGTAACACACTAATGGCGTGTGGCTTTATTCTCCACTGGAGTTCAGAGATGACAAGGCTCAGTCTACTTTGGGCTGAAGAAACAAAAGAAACTAGAGATGAAGGAATTGCTTCTTGACAGTAAAATACACAATGCACATGACAATGAATGAAAGCTTCCTCTGAGGTTCTCTGTGTTTGGCCAACAGCTGAGGCCTGAGCTTTGTCACTTGTTTAATCGAACACTGAACACAGAGCTAAGTTTAATAAAAGGGGTTATGATGCTTAAAATGTTTAATCTCCAACTGACTCTTTTTCTGCATAATTTATGTCAAGTGAGGCTCCAATTCCCTCAAGTGTGGATTTTTCATTTATGTACCCGAGGGCAGGAGTGTCATTTCGATGCCGGTCACAGGGACCTGCTGGCTTTTTTTTTTTTTGGCTGCGTTCCAAAGGCGATTGTGCCACATAAACGCTGAACCATGAAGAGAACGTCTTTTACAAGAAGCGTTAAGCACAGGAAACACTGCACGAAGACCACGGGGGACACCAGGAGTTCATAATTGTCTTGGAAAGCAAGCGGTCCTGTGCTGGTGACCTCCTTTATCAGTTCCCCGCCTGTAGACGTCTGGCTTTGAGAAGACCACTGGACACCCTCAGTTTGTAATGGGTGGTGATAACTTAACTGTGGCTATAACCGAGGCTGTGACTGGTCTGAACCTCCAATATTAAAACACGTATGTGCTCTTTGTAAAAGTGAGGTAATGTCAATATTAAACAGCCTCTTCTTACAATGGCTCTTTTCAAATAGATATCAAGGAACCAGAGCCTCTTTGACTGTGCCTGAAAAACTCAATACGTCATCCACTTTTATCCCAGTAGTCATACATTTGTTATTTCATTTACGATACAGAGACGCAATGAATTAAACATCAAAGCAGCAGTGTTCAGTTCACCAATTGGGTGTCTATGCAGCCACTGAGTCAAAAATTTAGTCCACCCTCCACTCTCGTGTACCAGTGGCAAAAACAAAGCCTGCCCAGACAGGAGGAACGGAATGTTCTGGATGAGTTAATTTTTCTCGTCTCCTCAGTGCTGTTAATGACTTTCCGGTCCCTGCTCATGTGCTTTATTACCAAGACGCCCGCCTCTGCTCTTCAGCTAAATGAGCCACAAGGCAGTGCCTGCATTTGTGGGAGACCAGCTTCACCTGAATGTACCGGTGACCTCAGTGAGCGAGTGGGTGCTCCAGAAACACAAAAATCCTGTTTTCACTTGCTACAGCGAGGAATGCCACCGTGTCATCACAGTCAAGTGAATCTCAGCAAAACATCCCTGTGGGTGTGAAGACTGCCGAGCTCTCCTGATATTTAGCTCCAAGCTCCTTTCACAAGTAGTTAATTACATTTTGTAATTGTTTTTTAGCCATCCATGCACCACTGTAAGAATGCACAACATGCTCTGTGGGCTATATGTAGGTCACCCTTGACAAGAGCACCTGTCAGACACATTAATAAGAACAGAGCAGGTATGATACGGTCAGCCGGAGGGCACGTAAGGGAAAATCGCACTCGGAATATACAGAAGTGGTTTCCCGGTGACAGTCTTTTGAAGATTAGCAGTGAACACAAAATCTGGCACTTTTATTTCGAAAAAAAAAACCAAAACTCAAAACAATGTTGTGGAAACTGTGCACGTCTACAAAAAGCCACAGACTGTCTACTGTATACATTTATATATATATGGGTCTACGGTTAAATCCAGGTCAGCATCCAATAAAAGATTTTTTCCCCCCTAAAGAGCAAAGGATTTGCACATTATCATCTTAGGCAGCATATGCAGGTAATAACCGTTCTATTTCAAGATCTAGATATTGAGGAAACTGAGTTCCACAGCGGTTCACCCCAAGGGACCCGAATTCACAAAACACTCAGACCACGAGTCCCGCTCCTCAACGTTTCCTGTACCTGCCTCTTGAGCAGCTCTGCGGTTGTTTTTCATTTTTGGCCGACACAGTCGAGAGGCTGATCAAAGGGCGAGGGGTCTTTGGGGAGCGATCATTACCATGGCAGCGAAGTCATTTGCCCATGTGCCATGTGCCAAGTTTACTGGCTAATGGATGCTATTTGCCTTCTGCTCTGAAAAAAAAATCATTAAATCGGGTCTTTGCTTATGTATTAGCGTGCGTTCATCAAGCTGTTGTGAACAGAATTAAGAGCTTAATGAGCGTGGAGTAGCCCTCATGTATGCACATTTGTTTATCTGTTTCATTAAAAATAATTAATGATATTCTTCTATTAGCATCACTGACCTCTCAGCAGACAAAGTCCGACCTAATGAGATGTTCCTAATGGGTCAAGTGAGATCTCCAGTTGTTATATTTGCCGCATAATTTCAGATACATTCTTTGAGTCAAACATTCTTATGATTGCACTTCATTCTTAGGCTGACACAATCAACCATCATGATTTACTGGAAAACTTCAGCAGATGTTTTTCCCTCCTTCCTAGTTTAACATACATTTAACACAAGGTAATTTTGACCTATTTGAGAGGCATCTGGAGATCGTACATTAAACGTCCATCCTGCAGGTTCCCCTGCGCGGTGTCTATGATGTTGCATGCTGAGGATTAATATCCTCAAACCTGCTCTTCCCGAGGCCCCTAATGATGGCATGCACTCTCCTTGCATCTGTCAGGCCTACAGATTCACTTAATTCTGCTCTAAACTAAACAGTCAGGCTGCCACAGACTAAACACAGATCTTTTCAGAAGGCACAGCCGATAAAATTAAGTATCTAGTGGTTTAAAGACAATGCCCATAACCTAAACGCTGCTCTGAAGGCCGTCTGCTGTACTCACACGCGTGACTATTGCTGTTACATCATCGACTGTGGATTTTACTCCAAGTGCAAGCATCACTTAAGTTAACTGATTGCAAATACAAGGTAAGCCACAGGCTAACATCAGCATGGCTGGCTAACTTTGGGGTCAAACATATGTGTAAAACAAGGACATAAAGAATACTGCAATATTTTTTATAGAAGGTAAAGCACAAGGCTAAACAGTTATTTAAAGGCTATGGTAGGTGAAGAACCAGTAGACCAGGACTGGCAGGACCATGATATATGATGACGATGTCACGAAACGGGAAACGTGATGATTAAGAATGTTCACAATTGAGATATTAGTATGCCATTTTAGAGATACCGTATTTCTCCTAATTAACGTACCCACTCTAATAGATGCCCCCACCCGATAATACAGTACGAGACACAGTAAAGTGCTCCCCTTCTACACAATTACAGCAGTGACATAGAAACGTGGTCAATGCGTAGACGTGAGGATTTGTGGAGAATGAACATGTAAATGCCCTGAATTATAAGCAGTTTCTACAAATAAAGATCATTACACTAAGACAAAAATGCAACATTATCTGGACAAAATCCGCTTCTGAATCCCAAATTGATTGTACTCAAGTACAATAATAAGGTCTTCATATGCCTAACGGGAACTCTGATAATGACAGAATTTTATTAGTTTTTACCTTTACGTTTTTAAGTCGTTGTTAATGGAAATTTAATTAATTTTTTTTTTAAAGAGTGTAGAAGAACGTTAAGCTTTTTAGTAACAACTTGTTGTTTTTAAAGGTTTTAAAAACTTCATAATTTGCACATTTTGTCTTCAAATAGACGTGCCCTGCACGTAACTTGTAATGTGTCCGGGTGCGTTAATTAGGAGAAATACGGTACTACACTGACAAAGGACGTGCAGGAACAAACTCACATATTCCCACCAATGGCCACGGACCGCATTGTGACATGCGTGACTGGGGCCTCTGGTGTGACCACTTGGCCACACTGCTGTTCACAGGTAAACCTGGAGGGGGGGCTCTCCACTTCCCAAATGACAGGTTACTCTCTTAGCAAGGGGGGGGAGGGGGCTCCTGTGAATGGCCATTCCCTCCCGGAGGAGAAGAGCATAAGCGGGCGGGGAAACAACAAAAGACAGCGATAAAAATGCTACTTATTCCATTGTTAATTGGATTTGATTTTAATTTAATTGGATTTAATTTGATTTTAACAGAACGAGAACACACATACAGGAGCAAAGGGACCCTGGGCAGGATTTAAATAACCATTTCCTGGAGTGTGCATTCAGCCGTGACCTCCTTGGTGGGCTGGCTTCATCCGACAGCAGTACACACGCACTGCCTTGTCAACCATCTGGCTTACGACTCTCACGCTTGTTCAAGGAGCCGCTGTTGCATGTTCATTTTGTCTGTGTGTGTGTGTGTGTGTGTGTGTGTTTATAAAAAGACTAAGAAACAGGAGACTGAAATTAATGAGCTTTTCTGGGCCATTGGGATGGCACTGTGACGCACCATAATCTCCTTCACGTATTTCTAGTGAGACTTGCAAGCCAGGGCGACAAAAAAGCTAAATTAATCGACAGGGAAGGATGGGGTGTGGGAGGTGTAGTGCCCATTGAGTGGAATTGAAGCTAGGGGGAGCACAGTGATAATGGTACATTTGGTAGAGGAGGGAGTAAGGAGTGGATGCTATAAAAATTTAAATTCTGTAGACAGGTCTGGATCCTGTCTTCCTCTCACCTAAGGGAGAGCACTGCGTGTGCGTGGGAAGGTGGGGGGGGGTGGTGCCCTGACAGGATAACAACCCCCCCACCGTCCTTGCTTCACAAAATGGGCCCGATGATCTGCCTGCGCTGATTACAGTCGTTTGACAAATTGGAAAGGATAAATTGCTGGTGTCTCATCCCCTACCTCCTCCCGTACTTCGGACCAAACGTGTGAGCCGTGAAAATTCACCGTGCGGTGAGACGATTGCTTTCTTCCCAAGTACCAACCTTTTAGTGCCATAATTCCGATGCCATCTTGTACAGATGCCACGCTACAATGGAAGGCGGCATGATTCCGACAACTCTGCCCCCTGACACCTCATTAAACCAACACGTTTTCTTTTCTTTCTTCATTTTCAGATTACTTCATCGCAAGGTACGGAGTGCAGCAAACCCTAAAAGTATGTGCCATGGTTTGGAATTTCATGATAGACACCCCCACCACATGAGAAAACATCTCAGTCACATGCCTCATTCACAGCTTTTCTGTCAGGAAGATGACAAAGACATTCACCCGAAGTTACTGATCCTACAGCCCGAAGCAAAAACGCATCACATTCCTTGTATTCAAGATGTCTCAGATGGTCACGTATGTACCATGCTGTACAGCATTAATGCCACTTGCTTGTCTCTCCCTTAAAAAAACCATTTGTCAGTGTTGACAATTATAGAAAATGAGAAAACAGGAAGTCTGCAGAGCTTAAAAGTCAGGTCCTATTGCTAGAACTGGTGGGGTCTGGTGTCTTTACTCACCTAAGTGGAAGTAACTTATAAGTGAGGAAAAGCCCCTCCCAATCAGTTATTCTCTTACGTGTAAACCTCAGTGCTGAAAATACACCAAAGGTGAAGGAAACGAGAGCAGATGGAGAGAGTTGGTCGGGAGGAAATCACAGAAACTGACCATAGGCTGAATCGATGATGGCGTTCTGCTTTCGAGTGGTGGCCAGCACGTCTGCAAATGGGAAAAAAGCAGAGGTCACATGATACGAGAAAACGAGAAAAAAAAAAACACGGCAAAACACGTCTACAAGCCATCGCTAGGAAACAAGCCACAGTTTCACTTTGGAAATATCCCTCAGTTATTGGCACATTCACTGCCTTCTGATGGAAAGTCACTGAAAGTCATCCATTAAAACAGTCAGGTGTCATCCATTTTAACAATATTTTAATAAATATGTTATGTGATTGCATTACAGTACAATAACGGTGAATTTTTCCAGGCTGATTTACTTTCTCTGAACAATATCACCTGTAGTGTGGTGCTCACAGCACTATAAACCTAAATCTACAGCAGTGAAATAGAAGCAAATTGATTTTCATCTCTGGAAATGATAATAGCACATTTTGATATACAATGTAATCAAACAAGTGAAAAAAAAAAATTGTTGCTATTCCGCAGAGAAATGGAAAAAGTCACGCTGGCTACCGATGTAATAATGGGTACATAAATTTAATATTCGTCGGCGTGAAGCTTACCGTGACAACTGTCTGGGTTCTCAGCGTGGTCATTCTCAATGTCCTGTTCGAACGCGGCCCTGAGGGAAACAGGAGGTCACGACCCCAGGCCATTAGCATACCTGCATGCGTCCTCACTGGCATTTAGCATGACCTAACCTGGATTAAGGCAGCATAGCCCAATCCCTAAAATAAGATGCAAATAAATGCCGCACAGGTCGCAATAAGTGTCAGTCAACGCCAACGGAGGCGTGCTGCTGCAGCAGCTGTGCTTTCTGCTCCGAGACGTCCAATTAGCGGCTGATGGCAGAACAAGAGGGGAGGGAGACGCCTGGTTAAAGATCCTAGTGAGCCTCTGACCAAGAGGAATCTGGGAAGTTAACCATTTTTTTCTTTAACTAAAATGCATAAGAATAAAATGAACACAAAAGGTGAGACAAAAATAGGTAAAATGAATTTCTCCAGAGGTCCTGCTCCCCTGCCTTTTTGCCCTTTTCCCAGAATCCCCCGCGCCTTAATACTGTCAACAGCCTGTGTTGATTTTATTTGCCTCTCCACAGAGGTACTTAAAATCTGTGGATATATCGAATTAGCCTTCCTCAGGATTCCCGCACCCAGCTTTTGGCAGCAGAATCCCAAAGCTGATATCCTGTTACTCTCCTCGCCGGGTGTGAAAATCCCACCACACGGAAACGGCGGTGTGAACAAAAACTGGGCCGCGTTCGTAATTTGGCTCCTCTTGTGAGAAACTGAGCTGCCGCACGTGCCAATCAATCAAGCGGCCAATCCCGTAAATACCGGCAAAACCATTTATAGGCAGTATTGATGGCAGGAGGAGAAGGACACGCGTAAAAGTGCTCCATTTACGACTAATGGAATTCAGGGTCTGAGGAGACCAGCATTGCCTCTATTAGGTTGGTGTATTAACATAAATGCTTCATCTATATTAAGCGTCAACGCCCACCGATTCAAAACCACAACCTCCTGGTGTTTTATTTTGGTCTGTCACCAAACCAGGATCTGACAATTATTTGTTTGTTTATGCACGGCTTCAACCCCCCCCCCCCCACCACCACATTTTTTTTCACATTAACCCCCACGTGACTTGGCAGCGAAGGGGTCCCCATCATTAGCAAGGCTTTGTCTCCCTCTCCTAAAAACGTGGCGAAAAAAGGAGAGAAGAGGTAAAAACAGCTGCTAATGTCATCAGGTTATTGTACTCCACAAAAAAGCACATTGTGGAGGGATATTATGAGTAATATTAGCAGTATGCTTTTATGCCCAGCTGTGAGACTCCAACATATGCTGTTAATAAAAAAAAAGTGCAATCAATGAGTCCATGCACAGCGCACTGCAGAGGGGCGAACAGTTACTTCTGACAGTGAAGAATTTTTCGTGGCGCAAGGGGAGACTCGAGTCGTGTGACCTGTTGCCAAGCTGGCTTCTGCTAATGCGTTTAAACTCCTTTCGTTTCGTCCCGTCTGTTGTTTCGCTCGACGCGCCATGCGGCGAGTTTCTGAGACGGCCTTCCTTGCCAAGACAGCTGCTGAGGTCACATCTGGACTGAAACAGAAGCGGGACTTTGCGAATAGGGAAAAGTCTGCCTTTGTCTGGAAGATGAAGAAGAACCTCCTAATATTTGCTCTGTTTGTGGTGGTGAAAGGCCTTTTTAATGCCTTCCACAGTTTTGTTAGTATTTCTCCATGCTGTCCCTGTCACAGGTGACCTCCTGTTCATCAGTGCATGGAACAGGCTGACCTTATCCACCACTCAATATTTACAACCCTAAAAAATGTTTCCACCTTCCTCTACTGCTCTCAGATTTGATCACTGAGTTCTCTGTCATACCAGCTCACAGGATGAGAAAAAGCATGCAAGATTTGTAGTTTTTAAATTATCCCTCCAACCACCACCATCCTATTTAACTCAACACCCAATCATATCTGAGGCAGACAAATAATGCTATAGTGTTTTTCAGTATCCGTAACATAAGGGTGAATGGTGCACAGACAATTTTATTGTAAGTCAAGATACAGATTCTTTGGTGTGGACAGAGGTGGCACAGACAACAGATGTGTAACAATGGAAGAAGCAGACAACGATGTAAACGCAGAACAACAAGGCACTACAGAACCACTCAAAAAAAAAAAAAAAAGACATGCTCCCACAGACTTCTGCTTTGCTTGCTGCCCAGGGTTGTGGGAAGGAAAAGTGACCAATCAGGTGATTAAGAGGCCCGTCATGCAACAGAAAAACCACGGCAACCAGAGCAGAAGGCTGGACTGGGGACTGGAAGAGGAGAAAGAATGGATTCTCTCTCCCCCACCGCAAGAGAATAACAACGTAGGGGAGAAGGGCTAAGCATACTGATATACACCAGGCTGGCCTCCATTTATGTCAGATTGTCAAATTACCACCCTCCGGTTTATAAGAATGAACAAATAAATTCTGTTTTGATCCAACTGATCAATCCTTTTTTTTTGTTCCATCAGGATGAAGGATAACCCCGTTAAGTATGCCTGTTGTATATCGGTATCGTGGCCTTGGGGGCAGAAATTCTGATTGATGATGAACCTGGTTCCACCTCTAACTTTTTATGGAAGTAAGACTGTTCCTCCCAACCGGTTACTTTAACCAAAGGAACGGATGGGTACTTAATGCACTCTGCGAACTTATTAGTGACACTAAGTGATGGGGGGGAAAAAAACATCCTTGGATGTGTCATGCAGACGGAAAAGTCAAAGTGACCTTTGCTTTAAAGGCCAAGTCATATTTCAAAAGCCTGTCATTCTTCAAGACTACACTGACACCAGTTTCCTACTCAGGATACCACTAACGTCAATGTGCCTCTTTCTCTATAGCTTCAGTAAGGGTATGGGCCTTGCATGGAGGATGTGGGACTCACCTCAGGCCAGGTGTGATGGTGGTACAGCCTCCAGTTTTTAGCCAAACGCAGTATGGGTCACGAGAAGACAGGCAGCTCCTATGATGAAGAAAAGAGTGATCTCTGGCTAGCACAGCCCATGTTATATCCAGTGGCTTCCATTCATAGCAACTACAGTATAGTAGTATAGGGATTCAAACACTGGACTCATGCCTCAAAATCTACAGGTTCAAATACAGTATGTCTTCATCCTCTGGCCTCTGCTTTAGAACCGTTGATAACAGTGTTTAAGTCTAACTGTTTCAGCAAGCACTGATGGCTACTACAGCCATTCTGCTTGTGGTAAGGGCAGATTTAGTAAAGCTGGTTGGGTTTGGATCTTCTGTATTTAGCACCAATTAGGATATGGCTTGATGAATGTACATACAGCACCAGGAATCCGAGAGCCAGAGACTGTCTTATCAAGTCACATGTAACACCAGGTGCAGCGTATTCACAGGTGTGCTTCTTGGTAAAGGAACAAAGCTGTCAACATGAGTAGCACAGACACAATAACACCTGTGCAAAGCTGCTTTTCTTGTCTTTAAATTGTTGCATAAACTCTCTTGTCCTTAAATCAATCTCCCACCCCACGTCCCACAGAAAACGTCACGTTGTCGGTCTGAACGTATTCACAGTTGGAAACCTCAGCAGGACGCTGACAGATCCACTTCTCTGGACCCTCACTGGGCTCCCATCAAGAAAAAATCCACAGCATCGGGCTTTATTGGGCCATCTTGCATTGACAGGCAGCTTCCCGTAGCGATGAACGTTTTACTCTAGGACACACAGACCCACTGTGTTCCTGTAGCACCAGCAGCCTATGTGATGTTGAACTGAAGAGGATGGGAGGAAAAGCTTGCATGCCTTACTCAGATTTTTTTCCCAGAATGCATTTTGATTTTTTGAGTGAACACTTTGACGTTGCACTCATGGCAGTCTGGCTGGGAGCTGAGTGTGCAGCTCTGTAGTGACACGGTAGATGCGAGGACGTGAGCAAGACTTGTAACGAATGTTAAGTTGGGCACCCGCCGTACCAAATTGAACCTCGTCCGTTGTTAATGGCAGATCAATGGCTAGAGGCTTGCTCAGATCTCGTCTGATTTCCTGAAAACGCTATGCCTGCCAATTTCATTCAGGCGTGACCCAAAAAAAGGAGGAAAAACCCTAATGTATTTGCCGGAAAAAAAAGATTTAAGGGGAGAACCTGCGATGAGGTTATCAAGCTCACGCGCCTTGATTCAGTGCATGCTGGTTAAAAAAAGATACAGTGTTACATTATTACTTTGTAGCTGTCAAGAATG
The DNA here is from genome assembly GCA_025773905.1 of Chitala chitala. Classification (NCBI taxonomy): domain Eukaryota; kingdom Metazoa; phylum Chordata; class Actinopteri; order Osteoglossiformes; family Notopteridae; genus Chitala; species Chitala chitala. Next base: position 13,577 of record JABJVR010002803.1, read on the forward strand.
TCTGCCTCACCTGTGAGCACTTGTAACAGAAATGATGGAAAGAGATGCTGTTAGTCACCATTCCTCCAGAGACAAAAACCAACAGAACTGGCAGTGCTAAATCACACCTAATCCATTGTGCCAACCAGTACCAGCTGGGTAGAAACGCACTCATGACCTTGGGAGTGTCCTCTTCTTCACGCCCACTCAAAGTTCTGTGGCGTGACGATGGAAGAAGCATCCTGGACTCCCCATATGCCTCAGAAGAACACGTTCAACCTATGGAGGTTCAAACACTATACTCCTCCCATTGTGAAATCCATGTTAATTTTCAGGGGCAAGCCAGCAGCTCAGAAATCCTGTCACAGAGGTGTGTGTGGTCTGCCACAGGTGGCACTGCTTCTGTGACCTGTGGAAGCAATCGGAGTGTGTGCCCCTTGGGCGTGCCAATCTCGCGATATCGTGCTTACCTCTTGCAGGAGCCATATGCGGTGCAGCGGCTAAGTGGCACCCGAATGACGCAGGTGGAGAAAGCCACAAACAAGGCGTGGTGGTCCTTGTCCAGCTCCAGGCCCAAAACCCTGCGGTCCTCACCGTGCACATTACACCTTGTGCAGGGAGACACAAGGAACAGTGTTAGCAATGCTAGCACTGAGCGAACACACAAGGAACAGTGTTAGCAATGCTAGCACAGAGTGCACACATGAGGAACAGTGTTAGCAATGCTAGCACAGAATGAACACACGAGGAACAGTATTAGCAATGCTAGCACAGAGTGAACACACGAGGAACAGTGTTAGCAATGCTAGCACAGAATAAAGACACAGGTTTTGACAAAAAAGGAAAAATATTTTGACTAATCAATTGTTTTTTGATGAGATTTTTTTTGCTAGAATAAAAAGACTTGGGTTAACAAAATTAGGAAAAAAATGTTCATTCATTGATTCAAAGTCTATAAGCCACTAAACCAGAAATACAGCGGATCTGGACTAACCTGACTGGGCTTTATATAAATCTTAACACATATAAAGGTGAAGCCTGGAAAGTTTATAATACGCATTAGCCCCACAGGCGTACAAACTGAAGGAGATACAGTAAAGTGCCATGTAATAATTTAGTGAGTGTACATACAGCATGTGTTTCTCCTTTTTCTGTACCTGTGCTCACAATTTTATAAGCATTCAACATTTAACAGATTTTCACAAGTTTAATTATTTATTGTGAGGAGCTCTTCAAGATAAAGCACTGCAGATTTAAATGTGCCTTTGAACACCTGCTTGCTGAAGATGGGAACCCACCTGGATGGGTTGTAGATGTTTATGTCTTCAAGGAGCTGGGAGGACATCGAGGCATTGGGATGGGTGCTGGCCAGAACCTTTAGCACTCGGCCATCTTCGGAGCCCAGAAATAGAACCGTGTGGTTCTTGTAAGGCCCGGCTGAGGGGTCCACAGCTATCTGTGTCAACTTGTATCTAAACGTAGGTGCATAGTAAAAAACACATTTTCTCAAGAAAGTGTAGATAAATGGTTAGCAAGAAATGACAGTGTTATCTGCCATGGTGCTGTGGGAAACAGTCAAGGGACACTAATTATTTCCTTATATAAATTATTTAATATGAATCGCTCCATTGCTATTCATGTAGAATATGCTTCTTTGAAGCCAAATACTTTTTTTGTGCTTCACAGTAAATCTATGCTGCAGTTTTGACAGAAATGTTAGCTGAGCTCTAATCAGGTGTGCTCTCTGGCACCTCTGTGGCGCAGGTGCGTTGGAAACCCATCGCCACCGCTGCACGATGTGCCCTGCCAGGAAGGGGCGGGCGTACCTGCTGCTTGTGCGGGTGAAGCAGGGTTGGTCATTGACGGACGGCACGGCTTCGTCCATTAGCGGGTAGGACTTGATGAAGGTCAGCATGTCGTCCGGAAAGGAGGTGGAGGACTTGTAGGGAGCTGCAGGACCGTCACCTGCGCAGGAGCCTGGCCTGAGGGTGAGGGGGGAGGGGGGGTGTTCACAGGCATTACGTATCACCAAACACGCCCCCCAGTCTCTTCTGTACACCACTGTTGCACTAAATTCACCAGTAAGAGGAATGTAAACTTTAGCAAGTGCTAACAGTTTGACAGTGGGTCTGATTAAGAAAATTTAAAAAGCAATTAATTGGTAAATTATAGTCATTGATAAGGTGTGTTATTTGAAGAAAACATTATTTAAATTAGAATTTGAAAATAAATGGTTAACTCGGTTGTTTTATTTCAGTGCAGTATTTCTTGTATTTTGCAGTGTTATTTGTAGCAAATCATGCTATTTTAGCAAACGCAGAAATTCACATTGCAGTAATTGTGAACATGACCTCAATTTATCAAAAGCCACAAAGCTGAGAGATAACAGCACTGACTACAGATATGTGGTGAAGGCAATCCGAAAGACAGATTACATAAAAACACTGAATAAAAACCGGCTGATAAACGAAACACTTTTCACAGCCAGAGAAACATTTTGCGGTAATTTTAAGTCTTATTACTGCAAGTTGTCAGATAGATTAATTAACAATATATAAAAGCAGGCTATTTACTATGTCATAGCAAACAAATCCTTATGCGCGTATTTGTGAAAAGAATGTAGGGATATTTAGATGATTTCTGATGACAAAGACAGCTGGAATAAACTGAAGAACTACAGGTCTTTAGAGTCTGCAGTAGTAGGTGATCTACTAACTGAGCCTTTTTGCCCTTGGAGAAATCACCTCACCTGGGTTTGGGGACCTGCTCTTCAGGCACTGGGGTCCAGGCAGATTCGCTGCTCCTCTGCTCCTTGAACCTCCCACTGAAGACCCGCTCTATGTCGTCCATATAGAAGGCGCACACGGCTGAGCCCGTAATGCTGAGGGACACGTGGAGGTACAGGAAGTGGAATTGTACAGTTATAGGAAGTGGACATGTAGTGGTACAGGAAGTGGACATGTAGGGGTACAGGAAGTGGACATGTACAGGTATAGGAAGTGGACAAGTAGGGGTACAGGAAGTGGACATGTAGGGTATAGAACGTTTTTTTTTTTTTTTTTTTCTAGGTAGGACTAGATAAGTACACACGTCTTCTTACTCTTTTTCAAACGTATTTTGAAAATCAGTTTAATAATAATTTTCTAGTTTTGGGTTGTTGTTTTGCTGTGGTGGGTTGGCGCCCTGCCCTGGGTGTCCCCTGCCCTGCGCCCTATGTGCTCTGGGATGGGCTCCAGGTTT
>JABJVR010002805.1:0-16792 GCA_025773905.1 Chitala chitala
CCCCAGGACAACAGCAAAAGACCTTGTGAAGATGCTGGCTGAAACTGGTAAGACAGTGTCATTATCCACAGTAAAACAAGTCCTGTACCACCATGAGCTGAAAGGTTACTCTGGGAGGAGAAAGCCATTACTTCAAAACCACCATAAAAAAGCCAGACTACAGTTTGCAATTGCACATGGGGACAAAAATCTTAATTTCTGGAGACACGTCCTGTGGTCTGACGAAACAAAAATTGAACTGTTTGGCCATAATGATAAACGGTATATTTGGAGGAAAAAGGGCAAAGCTCTGAAGCCTCAGAACACCATCCCAACTGTGAAGTATGGGGGTGGTAGCATAATGTTGTGGGACTGCTTTGCTGCAGAAGGGACTGGTGCACTTAACAAAATAGATGGCATCATGAGAAAAGAAAATTATGTGGATATATTGAAGCAACATCTGAACACATCAGCCAGGAAGTTAAAGCTTGGGCGCAAATGGGTCTTCCAAATGGACAATGACCCCAAGCATACCTCCAAATTAGTTACAAAGTGGTTTAAGGACAACAAAGTCAAGGTATTGGAGTGGCCATCACAAAGCCCTGATCTCAATCCCATAGAAAATTGGTGGGCGGGACTGAAAAGGCGAGTGCGAGCAAGAAGGCCTACAAACCTGACCCAGTTACACCAGTTCTGTCAAGAGGAGTGGGCCAAAATTCTAGCAAACTATTGTAGAAAGCTTGTGGAAGGATACCTGAAACGTTTGGCCCAAGTGAAACAGTTTCAGGGCAATTCTACCAAATACTAAGGAAGTGTATGTAAATTTTTGACTGATGAAAGTAATAATAAAAAAAAAAAAAAAAAATTCCATAAAATTCTCCCTCGCTCGACTCTGACATTTAACAAATGCAAAAAATGTTAATATTTATTGATCTAAAACAGAAAAAGTTTACTCTGATTTAATGTTTGACAATTAAGAAAAAAAAGTTGTTTTTTTCTGAAGTGTATGTAAATATCTGGTTTCAACTGTATATCAAAGCACGAAGGCAGAATGCCCGTAATGCCCATCGCTTGGTAATTTAGACTTTTGCAATCTACAATCTTGACCATCATAATCCCCCCCCCCCACTTTCAGTATGTTGCTGTATAAACAACATGATATTCAACACAGGTTTTGTGTTAAAGATTTTGCTCAACAACAGATTAATGCAAGTATTCTAAGTATGTTTAAGGTAGGCTAGGCTCTCATGTTCGTTAAGTCGTGTGTGTCCATTCCTGCCTCCATCGCCTTACAAGGGCTTTATCGGGATGTAACCTCATCTTAAACCGAGGAGGGTCTGTACAGTAATTTATTAATCCCATAAGGAAATTACTTCTCTACATTTAACCCATTCCCCTGGGAGGGGCAGTTGGCAGCCACATTCAGCGCCTGGGGAGCTAACACTGAGCATCTTTGTTCAAGGACACACCTGCCAGCTAGGTTGGGATTCGAACCTGGAGAATTCTGCATCCACTGGTCTATTCATTGAGCCACCAGGCCGCTTAAACTACACACATTATGTATAAAAATCATTTCAAAATACCTGTACCTTTACGAAAATCAGTTTACAGTTTTACACCACGTCGCGATCCTCCGTATTATTGACCACAAAACAGTGCAAGCTGTTACGGGACAGGCAAGAATTTCGCCTTAATAAACTTACAATGGAGATCATCGTTCCGTGAGCGCACTCAGGTGAGTTACTATGGAGTATGTTACCTGTATCGTGCTCACTGAGGAAGTTGTCGTCGTCTTTGCGCAATTTCAGAGTATTATCTCCGGAAAGCACATCTTCCTCGGGAAGCCTAGGGAAGCTAGTGATGCTCATGTAATCGACAGGAGAATAGGCGCTACCCAGCGTCGTCTCCTGACTCGCGTCCTTATCTGCCATGTTGCCACTGCTGTACTCGGCCACGGCGTCAGCAGTAGGAGAATACATGGTTACGTCTTGTGAGTTTTACAAAATAACAATGACAAGCAAAAATATGTGGCAGAATACGTTTTCCAGCGTCTCCAGCTATCTTTTACGGACCAGAGGTTCTTCTGTTCCTTTTAAAAGCGATGACATATATGGGTCCTATTTTTGTATACAACGTGAGATGCCATTTTAGACCTAGAAAAAAATTTAATACGGCTGTAACATATACGTATTGCAAATAAAACAAGTCATACGTAGGTATGTGGACGTAATATTTGATTACACTATATTAACTACGCTGACAAAATGGAATGCATTTTAATACTAGGATGATATGTGAAACACGTTGAAACCACTATGACTGCAGCAGAAGCCATCCCTTTACATTACACTCTCCGATCTGTACATTTATTACGTCTTTTGAGAATATGTTTAGTAAACTGGTTGAAATAACTCAACCATTAATACAGATGACGTTGCATTGTCATACGTGTTATTTTGAAAACACAAAACACCTGCCAGCAGTCTACGCATCACTTACCCTTAACATTAACAATTGTGGTACCTCAACATAAAAAACTACGTACTTACCAGAGCTGTGATAAATCTAGAATACAGATTCACTTTTGTTAAAACGTCCAGATATCTTTAAAGGGACAAGATTTTTAACACGAAATTTCCCCGCAGGCATCACCAGCCGGGAAGAGACATCCTTACACATGAACTGACATCACAAAAGCAACGTTACCACCTTAAAGGTACAGCTAATGCATCTGGGATGGCGCAAGTAAAAAGGTGACAGCAGTAATCTAACGTCCAGGCTGTAGATGTGAAGTCAGTCTATCGGTTCACTGGACCGGACATATAACGGAACTGCAGTATTAGAAAATGTAGGATTTTCAATCAAACGAGTATACTATAATCAAAAAAGAAAGCCAGGAGATACCGATTGCGGAAATGACACGCCAAAAATACAATTATGGAGCTGCTAGGCTAGTTTTGTTGCCTCGGTATTCTAACAAGAGAGGGAGGTGTTAGGTACACTTGCTAAGTGACCTGCTTAATCCATCGTGGGTTTTTTTTATTTTTATTGTGTACATGCACATAATCAATTATATCTTTAGAAATTTATGCTGCTAGTCAGTGTGTAATACATCAAACTATTTTTTCCTAATCAGCACTTATATACAGGTGCAGAACGAAGGGTCTTCCATTGTAGGCTGTGACCAGCGTGTATTGCGGTTGTATTTGTTAAACCTCTAATAGCTGCGAAACAGTGTAAGTAGAAAGAAATTTAGGTGACTGTATATGGAGGGTGATATTCCACTACCATGGCTTCGTTGTGCTTTAGTCCTGAAAAGTTAAGTTGGTAAACTCTCACTCTGTACACGCCCAGGATCCGGGGTGGGGCGACCTTACCTGTTAGCTAACTTCACAACACGTGGTGCCCAAGGTCTCAGAGTATAGTAGGACAAGTAAATATTATTTGTGGCTTAGTTTAAATTCTTAAAACAGTGTTTTAAAGTTTTTTTCTTTTTCTTTTTTTTTTCTTCAAGGGGTGTCAAATTACGGTCCTGGAGGGCCGCTGTGGGTGCAGGTTTTTTAAGTGATATTCTTGTGTTGTAAGAGCTGTAACAAAAATATGGCACGTATTACAACGTTGCTCTAACCGCAGATTCGGAGCGGAAAATGTCTGGATAGTTTAGCATGGTAATTATAATGTATATTCAAATTCTTGAATCAGGAGCAATGACTTCAGTGATCATTAACGAGAATTAAAGCAGGCCTGTCCAATCACGGTCCTGCAGGATCACAGTGGGTGCACGTTTTTCTTCCAACCAATTAATTAATTGTAATTTGTCCACTATCTTAAATATCAGTTACATCCTTGCTTCATTCCTTCTGATAATTCGGATCTGTTCTCACTTAGTTGTCTTAATTTAGAGAAAATTAGGAATTAGGACAAAGAAGAAATATAAAAGTGAGACTCTTGTGCTTTAACATCTATAACAAAATTATAAATCACACATTCCAGTGTCCATCTAACCAAAATAAAAGGTGGAAATGTCTGGATAATTTAGCATGATGTTTAATTTAATTAAGTAATCATTAATTGTATTCAAATTGTAATTATTCACGAACAGCACAAACAGGTGCCAATGACAAAGAATGTTTAGTCAGGGCCAGTGATTTACGTGATTATTAAGAAGAAATGGATTAAAAGATCAAAAATATACTATAGCTATTAAAACATTATAAGAATCAGCATAACAAAATATTTGTCATGCTTTCCTGTTAAAACTGAAAAGTCAATGTTTACTTGACATTAAGGTTCAATTTAGCAGAAATTGGCTGAAACAAAAACCCACACCCACTGCAATCCTCCAGGACTGTGATTGGACACCCCTGTAGTAAAGAGATTTCAGTTTAAATTTTTATAAAATTTTTAAAATGAGCTTTCATGCCAATGTTGAAACTCCATTGAGACCAAATGATGAATATACAAATTTCAAGGATAAGTCACAAAAGCACATCCCCAAAATGTAAACCTCTGTGATCCAATACCTGGATGCTCATGCAACTGAAAAAACATGACATCAATTGTCATCCTGTTTTGTGCATCAAAGTGAGATTATGTGTAGAGAAAGCCAAAGGATGCCTTCAGCCTACAATGTCTGTGGCCAATTAAACATAGTGGGGTTCTGTAACAGTTCAGGTAGCTAGGTCACAGGAGGCATTAGGACCAATGACTGCTCAGCATGCCTGTATAATGGCCAAGGACCATTTTACAGGACTGGGTACACCCTGGAGTGGAACTCCTCCACTCATGGATTTTCCATATATTGCCCTCATAGAGGTGCCCTTGCAGCTGATCAAATCCAAGAATGTTTTCAACAATTAACCTATATCTTCCTCGTTCATCACATATGAACATCACTGGGGCTTTATGGGAAGTTCTGGAGTGCAGAATCCAAAGCATATTTCTACCATCTAAAATGCTGAAAGAACAGGAGGATTTGCTTGAAGAGTACAATTTTCAACTACATAAAATTCAGAACAATATATTCAACTTTTTTGTGTATCACCAGCATACCATGATAAATGTGATCATGCAAGCCAAGGTACATTTTGCTGTATGGTACAAACATTGGGAATAAACAGGCGTGATTCAGGCATCAACCTGAGCGTTTATTAATCTTTTTGTCTGGTACCTGTTTTTCAGAGTGGATGTTGGAACCCCATCCTTTACTTTGCATAGGTTTTTTTTTGTTCATTTTGTTTACTGCTGTTCAAGACTGCTGTCCATTGGGCATGAAGAAAATTAGTACAGTAGAAATCACAAGAACCATGCAGAACAGTGAAAGGCACAATCACATAAGATGTCAGATACACACTATTTTTTCTGTACTTTTTTTTCATAGGGTGAGGGAAGGAGTATGTTCTTGTGGAAATATTTACCCAGTGGAGACATACATAAATCTCTACTCACTCCAATATCAACATTCCGCACAGTTTTTTAAGCTGCCTTGTTTTTAGGGTGCAAAGAAATCGACACACATTCACCCTCTCCTCCCCCATATTGTAGCACTACAGTAGAACACTAATCTAAACAATAAGGAAAAATACAAGCTTTTTAGTTTTGTTTTCTGTTTTAAAAATACGTGTCCCCAGTTGCTTACACCAAACAAGTTATACACACACGCACACACATACAAAGGCTGTATCACAGCATCTGATACCACCACCAGTCTATACCATAATAATACAAGTACCCAATAGGAGCTAGATGTGGAGGAGAGAGACATAGTGGTGGTCCTAATTTGACCAATAGCAGACTGGGCATAGAAGCCCCTACAGTGTCTCCAACTTCACGCACTCCTGTAACGGATCTCTATTGGGTGCATCACAGACCCAACCCCAGAGGCACTGTGGGAACTGTGGTTTAGCAATCGGAACAGAGCAGATCAAACCCCATCCAGGACACAACTGGAGTTCTTTTTTTTTTTTTAACACCTCTGCACCATAAGCACAATTAGGCTACAAGTGTCATCCAGCAAGGTATTCACCACTGTGTCCCTTACCATAATCAGTAATAAAATTTTCAAAACAAGACAATTGTACATCTTTTGATGCGTTGTAACAAAAATGCCACAAAAATCCCACGCTCTAGCTCACTACATTCTCTGTACAACCTACTTATGGAAAATCTTATTTTAAACCATTATTAAATCGCTCATGTGCTGCATATCAAATTCAGACCTCAATGGGAAGGTGGGAGACTGATTCACTGCAGTCAATAAAGGAGCCATTAGTATGGGGCATCCTGAGCCACATTTACATTTACTTGTGTGCTTAGCAGTTGAACAGTACATGTTTCAGTTTTATAGAGGACTGCAACAGGTAAGGCTGGAAGTGAACGCTGACCAGGCCTATGAGGAAAAGGTAATGGGAAAAGACCTCCTGAGAGTTAAATGTCAAAATATTGGGTGTGATATTTTAAAATGCAAATTATTTACTAATTGTTAGCCATTAAAAAGTCTTCAACCTTCCTTTTTTACACATACTCTTAACTGTTAAGTAACAGAACAAATCACACTTTAAAATTTTTGACTCACAAATAAGACAGTGCAAACTTACATCCATAACATTAGTGTGTATATATATATGAGCACCATAGTAGTTCTATGCTTTTTGTTAGCAATATAAATGCTATATAGATATATATCATACTGGTAATGTACATTTTCATGTCCTACATGAAAGCGAGAGGGGCGAGGAAGAAATCTGCAATTCTGTCCTTGGAAACTGGGTTAATAAAACTCAAAGTATTAAACTTATAACAACCTAATGACGGGAGTAACTTACAAAGATGATTTTTCTCTCGGTTCTATGATGTCTCTGCATGAAATAGTGAGACAAAGGTGCAGCTGGCAGATTCATGACATGGCAAAGAAGCTACATACGTGTTGTGCGAGCAGTACTAAAACCCCCAATTAAAGGCATGTGTCAACAAAATGAGGGGAGAAAAAAAGAAAGGAGAACGGGTGCAATGCACCCCCACGCTATACTTTCAGTTCCTGCTCTCCCTAAGACGCTAAGATGCATTTCACAGTGATGTGCTCAGGCTGGCCAGTTGACAGCATAAGCTTTCCCAGCTGAAACTTTCAATGTAAGAAGCTTTATATATATATATATATATATATATATATATATATAAAAAAAAAAAGTTGGCGTTACAAGCGCAGGTTTTCCATCATGATGTGGTTCAGCCTGGGTACTGGCCTAAAGCCTGCTGTGGAGCTATCGGTCTCTGACATACTGGGCAAACCACAAATATTCGCTGTTAAGGTAAAAAGTTACTTATGCGTATCATACTGTTTTTGAAATAGTACAACATGGCTTATGTTGTAGCTCATTCATTTTGTTAGTTTATCTTAATGTACATGATTTCATTCATTTGTAGGAATTACCTGTACTGTTTTTGTGAAAACCCTTTAACAATATTGCTAATGCAATGATAATTTATTATTATTATTATTATTATTATAAATTTAGGAACAGGTTTTTGACATACATTGCTATAGACAGTGAGAAAATATGTTTCTTGAATGTTGCCGGGTTTTAAGATAACGTGGGGGGGGGGGCGGGGAGATGAGAGCTGGGCCTTAGCGTGATGGAGCGAGCGAACCCTGACACCAGCCTTACAGCAGACGTCCAGTGCAGTCACTCCCCTTATGTGTGTTTTACAGACGTTGTGTAGACCCCCATCCCACCCCCAGGGCAACCTCGTTGTCTGTCGGGCGGCAACGAAGCTGAAAAAGTATTCAAAGTAGTGGTGGGTATTCAGGTGCCCATGTTCAAGGGGGTGTGTACCACCGACTAAAAAATGAACTGCTTTTAATTTTATGGAGCCAGAAATTGAAGTCCTGAAATGAGCACTGGCGTGTTTATGTGGGCCGCAATCTGGACAGGTCCACTCAGCTACATTAGTGAGGAAAGGGCCATCCCTGATTGGTCCGCCCTGTATCCCTGGTGTCACATAGAGAGTACTGATTAGGGAACGGAAATTTTAATGAACTCTCCACAGCAGGACCTGTGTTTCCTACATGGTGGCACTACTGGCACGTCTTTTTTTTTTGGCCAATTATGGAAAACAATTTAATTTGAGCAAGAGTTGAAGCAAGTGCGTGGTCACACTTGGTCGGCGACATCGCGCGAAGACTCGGAGACATTTAGGCCTTCTCTCCGTGTCTCCAAACCTGGTTAACGTTCAACCACAGCTGCCACATCTAAACGAAGCAATTCTTTCAGGAGCAGCAAGTAGAATTTCCAAAGAGACGCTTTAATATTCAGTCTCCAGGATGGATAGTGCAAAATATCCAGCTGTGTAAAAATGTCATTTTAAAGGGTTATTAGCTGAGCTCATGAATAATCCAGATGTCTTCTTAGACATTTGTGTTTCAGTGCATGGGCCTCAGTATAGCTGGCTTTTGAAATTTACACTCTTTTTTTTTTGCTTTGTTCCTTCTTGATGAGCCATGACAACAGATATGTTTATCGCGTGAAATAAAACCTCACATTATATACCAGCATTACGCTCTGAAAGGGACTCCTCTCAAAATGTACAAAAAACAATTTTGAACGTACAGCACTATAGGCGCACTGTTGACTTTGCCCACTGCCCACACAGGGCTGTTTTCTTAACCCGTCAACCATATTGTCTTTGCTGTAAGCTGCTCCATTTTCTCTACGATTTTTCCCAGCCTTTAAGGATTTTTTCCAGCAGGTACTGCAATGAGCCAAGTGTCTTCAGGATTTTAGAGGACAGAGACAAATTGCCCTGCAGCTTTTGGTCGGCTCAGAAATTTTACGTGCTACTTTCATAGAATGAAACAGTGGCGGAGCTTTTTTTGTTTTTTTAATGCTAATAAAAGTGATTGACAGGCCTCTCCTGACAGGGCAGCATTGAGATGTCATCTTGCCAGAGGTCACTGCTGCGTGTCGAGGGCCGTCTTTTGGGTATAAAGTTCATCAGCTGAGCCTGGCCCACTAGACACAGCTGCGGTAGAGAAATAGGACAATGTATGCAGAGAGATATATGCGCTGACCTGCTCTAATGTTGATTTGGTGCATACCGTGATCAGCTGAACATCGTTTAAAATTTACATTCTCTCAGACCAGAGGATTCATCCACAGCACATAATGGAGTTCAAGTAAAAACAAGTGCTGGTCTTTGCAGTGGAATTAATTACATTATATTTCTGTGTGCATAATGCATATCAGCACAAATCAAGGTATACTTTTATGGTTCCTGCCGTAAAATATAGCCATTGAGCAGACATAATGTTTGTTTGTATATCTGAAGTCTTAACGGACCCGCTGCCGCTACTATTTGTGTTTGTGTGTGTGTGTGTGTGTGTGTGTGTGTGTGTCTGTGTGTGCGTGTGTTTGTGTGTGTGTGTGGTAATTGAACTGGGAAAGTTTCTGAGTGTGTGTTAATTGAACTGGGAAAGTTTCTGCTCCCTGTGTGCAGGAGGCATATAACAACACCAGTCCACTACCCGCCCCCCTCCCTTAAATAGTCCAATAGGAGCAGGTGGTCAGGTACACCTGGTTTCAGGTGAGGTGAAAAAAAAATGCCAGGAGGGTCACATTGAGACCCAATGGAATGAGACTCCAACGCTATCCAATTCCAGGCGTCTGATTTAAAATGCATGAAACAGAATGTGCCTCCCTATCGCTCACTGTCTTTCTTTCTGAAACACACACACACACACACAAACCACACTCAAATAACAGCTGTGGTTCCACGCCTCCATGTAAAACTCACTGAGACATATCTCACAAAGACAAGATAGGCCCTCAGTTCTTCAGCCAAAACATAAAACGAATCTCTCTGAACATTCTGACGTGAGCCTGAAATCACCAGGGCACCCAAAATGAATGAAGACCTGTGTGATAAGATCTTAGCATGGTGGACTGCTCATGGAGGCCCGTTTCACCTACTGTAAAGGTTTGTGATAAAGCACACGGGGAAAGGGGCTCATTCCAGCCAGTGCCATAGACACTCCATCCCTACCTGTCCATCTCTCTCTCTCCCTCTTTCTCGTGCCAGATAAATCTTCTCATCTTTTTCTTTTACCACAAAAAAAGCAATTCAGCATGAGGTAAAGAGCATCTCTGCTTCTGTGGAGACATGATGTCAGGCAGAGGTTTTGAAGACGCACAATAGTGCCCCAGAGCTTAGAGGACAGGATGGTGTGTCACGGCACCTGTGCTGAATATGCTTTGTGTGAATTTCGGCCCACAATCCAGCTCTTATCACTCATACAATGATGAAGATGCCACTTGGTCTTCTCCCTCGTTTAATATTAGGTGACTCAATGCCTCACAGTACTGCTGACAGCTGTTATAATCTGGCACCCCCAAAAACTTACTGTCCTTAATTATTACAGGGGAAAAAAATCTGCATGTTCAGAGACCAGAATCAATTTAGCAATTACAGAGTGGTAACAAACACAATAAAAGTTATTGTTCCTTGGTGATGGTCCAAACAGGCCATATATTTTGGAAGCATTGTGCTGAAAGTGGCTGAATTATAACGATCAAGGCCATTTTTTCTCAGTCTGTTTTTTTATGAAAGGAGTGGATTTATTGAATTTGCTGCATGGCTCAAATCCGAGGGAGTAATTTTTTCCAGTCGACAAGAGCCCTAATTACGTGGATGCAGCTGTGAGCTTACTGAAAACGTTCTTAGTTTGGAGGATGTTGTGAGAACATGTACAGGTGATGGAATCTGAGAAACTTGCTGTAAAATATCCAATTCTTCCTTGTGGTCAGGGTGGGGGGAGGGGCAGTCCCCCTCCAGTCCACCTCTGTGTTCCTGTGCCTTGTCGTGTCCTTGGCTTTCTAGCCGCGTTGAAACATCCACCCCTCCAAGAGGTTAGTTAGTCAAGCAGGGCCAATTCAGCATCCTGTCCACTAATTCATAGAATTCCTTATGTAGCTTTGGCCAGTGTGCACGTCAGTGTCATTCCACATAGGGGGCGATTGTAGACATGTAAGTAGTGAGGTCTGGGTTCGGCACTGTGGCATGGAGCCAGGCCTTCTGTGGAATGCCACACATGTGATCTTTGGGCTGAAGCATTTGTTTCAGAGCATCTGGCCCCATCTGTATTCCACAAAAATCCATTCCTTTGTTGGAAAGGCCTGGGAGACAGGATTGCAATTCAGAAACGACAGACAAAAGGCGTGCGGTCCACGACAACAGCGAATGCAGGCGAGGGCCACTGTTCGCCCTCTTGTGAGAAACTCATTCTTTTTTTATGAGGCAGCCAAGGCCACAGCTGATGAAACATTCTGCCGGCTGAACAGCACACGGCACTTCACATGACTCAAGCGCTGAGAAAAAAAGTTAAAGTGGGCATGAAACGTTTTTGTAAAAGGCATGGTGTTATGAAGATATGGCCACAGAATCAGCACAGCATGTGGTTTTCTGCCCTTGAAATATTAGCTCTTCCTGGGTTAAAATGCTGCCTGGCGTCGTACCAATGGAGACATAAAGGAAAAAACTCATAACTGTGCCTTTTGCAAAGCTATGACCCTTGGTGACTTTCTGATCATTTGAATGTTGTGGATTCTTCCAGGCTCTGGTTATCTTCCAAAGATTGTTGAGGGCAAATTATTTCACAGATTTGCTGATAACCTTGAAGGTTAACTGGTATAGTTTCCTTTGAGGTAATTTTAATTATCATGTTACTGTCATGTGTCATTTTATGGCCTAATCCAGCAGACACATTTGAAAAGCATTTTCAAGTCTAACAGCCCATGTTCCCATAAAGTTCTCATCAATGCAACGCAAATTCAAATAGTCAAAATACCCTTAACAATTTATAAAGTGTTAATCACAAGGTTCAGTTAAAAGGAGAATTGTGTGCTTGACTGCACAAAGCTCTGAATGTGTTGATGTGAAAGATCATGTACCATACAGGGGAGAACTGTTCTGAAATCCCTATATCAGTTGGCTGGACACTGTAAAGGCTTATTCCAAGAAACACCTTTGAATTGCCATGCCTGGAACCTGTTCCCCTGGTGTTTTATTTAAGAGTTACATACACACACCTGTACTGCCCACTGATGTAAAACAAAAGGTGTTGTGCCTCTCTGCAGGTATGTTTTTTGATAGGGTGTACCCAGAGGGTAGATGGGCATTAAACACTCATTCGCAACATAACAGCTCATCAGGAACAAACAAAAAAAATGCAACACTGTCCTTCCCATTTAGCGTTAGCTTTAGTAATAGTTAGGCTAATGTGTGTCACACTTTGAGGTGCTAATGAACTTACTCCACCTCAGCGGTTGACCTTAACTTGCCAGAGCAGGATGAAGGGAGGAGATAATTTGAGGCACATTAGGCTGGAACTTTTTCTATCATCTTCCTCATACGGTACAGAATTGATTACCAGGTACAATTTCATGCCTCTTCTCTTACTGATATGAAGCAAAACTTTCGTCACTTTACAATATATTTACCATTACTCACCCTCACAGTTGGCTGGGGGAAGATATTTGCTGCCATTTTTCAAAATGGGGGAAAGATTTGCTTTCCACTTTCACGCTGTGTGACGGGAGCAGCGCAGAAGTTGCAGTGTTAATTGCTAGTTTCAGATCATAACATATTGCGAAAAATGTTTCGCAAAAGTTTTCACCGCGTAAATTTCGGTTAGCAGTCAGTCGAGCTCAATTCCCATCTGTCTCCACACAATCTGCTTTGTCTGTGATAACACAAAGCACACATTTGCCATCACACTCGAACACATTCAGAAAGACCGAGTTTCGGTCTTGTTGTTTATAGCCCGTACTTTTTTTTTTTTTTTTTTTGGATTATTTTTTTTATGGTCGAGTTCCTGATTCATGGAAAGACCGTTTGGTGCCAGCGGGAGGTGAAACAAATAGATTTCAGAGCATTATGAAAACAGAACGGCTGCCAAGCAATTCAGATAGGAAGAAGAGTAGCTATGCGTAAAGAAATTCATTAGAAGTGTGAAGCACATGGCGGGTGCCTGCAGCTCGCTAGATCGCTGATATCAGTTGCGACCAGATGGGCCTGTTGGATCAGAGGTGACACCGATGACACGTGTCAAGGAGAACGGTAAAAAGCCTGTTTAACACCACCCCCTTGCATCGTGTGCGTGTGTGTCTGGGACTCTATCTGTTTATGAATGTGTCTAAATAATATGCATGGAAAGACGCTTGGCCACATATGAACACCAGAGTGTGTGTGTAGCAGGAAAACTTGTGCTAGTCAGTGGTGTTCATATGCACATGACTTATAAATAGTAGAGTGTGGCTTTAAGACCAGATGATGGTAGGAAGACGTATTTGTCAGGAAGAAGGATGATTTATGTATATGTAATTAGTTATGTGGTTCTGCAACATTACCTGAATGTCTTTGCATAACTATATATGTAGTTACCTAAGAAAATGTTGGTGAGTTTCTCATGTTGGGGTAGTCATACTTTACAAATCGGCAAAGCCATTTGGAGCATCAGGTGCAGCGCGACGATACAGCAGGGAGAAGGTTTGCTGATGTAGGAGCCGCTGAGGGAGAGGTCAACAGGGGCAGCGTCAGATTTAGCCCACGACCGAAAGTGTCAAGAACAAGAGAGTGGGAGAGAGCACCATTGTAGTGGCGTTCAGATAACGAATTCTACGAGCCTGTTCAGCAATGTCTCCCTTCCTGCCTTGCCAAGCGGAGCAGCATTCTTTATCTCTCACAAACAACGACGCTAGGATAATTACCATGCACCCGCTCACCTCCGTCTCCGGGCCCTGTAGGGGCTAGAGCTAGTGGAAGGGGCGGATGTGTGTATGTGTGTGTGTGTGTGTGTGGGGAGGGGGGGTGCTGCAGGGACAGGCTGCTGTAGAAGTTCTTATGTCCTGAAGCATGTGCCGTGACCAGTGGGCCCACCTGCCT
Source organism: Chitala chitala (assembly GCA_025773905.1). Taxonomy (NCBI): domain Eukaryota; kingdom Metazoa; phylum Chordata; class Actinopteri; order Osteoglossiformes; family Notopteridae; genus Chitala; species Chitala chitala. The sequence goes on from JABJVR010002805.1 coordinate 13,915, forward strand.
CACCTTAGGTGCAAACGTATGCAAACAAGTCTGGCACATGCCACGCACAGCTTAACAGTCAGTGCCACCTCCAACTACCAACAAAACGGGCACCTCTTCTTCGACTTTGTCTTCATATGGGAGGAATTTACGCCTCCAAATTGGTAGATATGTTGTTTAAGATGACGGCAGGCGATGTGCAGCGTTCAGTCCTGGGCCGCTGCCCCAAGGAGCTCACAGCTCTTAACGCACTGTCATCGTGGGGATGCAGAAGCTCTGAAAACTTTCCCGAACTCTGGAGAAAACGAAGCCCTGGTTTGCAACGGGAACAAAAGTAATGAAGAGCAAACAAGCCCCGCATCAAGGCGGAGCGGTCGAGATCTCTGACACTTAAGCTAGACAGGAGGGCAGGGGCTCCGCCTCTTTGCTCCTCTCAGAGGGCTGGACAGAAGAATAAAACCAGGCAGATGAGCGGATGATGGAGGGGCCTGTCACTGACAGCCCTTTTCCACCGGTTCCCATCAGCCTGCACCTCCTGTCAGCAGCGAGCTATTCGGGGGTGCCGTCTCCCCAAGGGCAGGAATGTAGGCCACGAAAAGTCTTGCTGAATAACAGGTGAGGCCCTGTTCAAACGCGAGCTGGCAGCATCGTCCTGCCTCGGCGTCGGCCTAATCACTTCTTGGGGGAATTTCAGCAACCTGCACACTACATCTTTTCCATGATCTCGGGTCACCTCCTGCACATATCCTCTCACGCACATATATTAGTGGATTATTCAAATGGGCTGCATAAATATACATTATATGTTTTCATTGCTTCATTTGTTATTCTTCCCTGCCTCGTCATCTTTCTCTATCCCCTTCGCCCAAACTTGCTCACAGGCGCATTTATGCCCACAGCAAGTTCCAGCGCAAGCAAGGGGTGAGGGCGATATCCCATATCCAAATTCTTTAACCCCCCACCCGCCACCCCCCGGTACCTATAAGCTAACTGGACGACAGCCCTTGCTTTCGTCTTCCTGGGTGAAACTAATCACACCTACAGAGCCTGGAAGGACTACTAATCCACTGTTCGGTACGGCATTTCATCTCCCTTTAATACCTCAGCTGAAACCTGAGATGTATAAAACAACCAGTTTTTTAAAATATATTTATTTATGTACATATAAATCTGTGCAACTTAAGTGAGCGGAGTTTTATTTCCCTTCAATGTCTTTGCGTAATGAATAAGTGTACTTACTGGAGCTTATGACTTCTGTAGTCTAAATGGGCTTACGGCGTGTACCAATGAATATTAATGAAAGGGATGCAGAGCGTTGGTGTGCCAGCAGGAGACGGGGCTGTCTGGCTGTTGTGCTCAGGACTGTTTGTTTATCACATGTCCCGGAGTCAGACCCCATGTATGCGCTCCTCTTTCCAATTTCTTTGAAATCCTCCCAACACCTCTACACATCTATCCCAGCAACCCCACCCCCACCTGCCCCTGCATCTGTCAGAACACGCTCGTGTCACGTTTCTGCCTTAAAACAAAAGAGCCTCGGCTGGAGGAGGTTTGGGATGAAGGCCAAGCCAAAGTGCTTTTGGCCGGTGGGAGGTGAGGCGCGGCACAGCCAAGAGCGTCTTGAGGCAGGTTTTTGGTTGCCGTGTGTTACAGCATCTGATGAGCGATCACAGCACACGTCTCTTTCCGCCCTCCAGGTGTTCCAAATTAGTGATGGGCTGCGGCAAAATAAAAGACCTCTCCCATTTCACAGCAAAAAATTCCTTCGGGAGAGCTCGACTCTGAACCACAGCTCGGGAGTGTCTTTTAATGCGTGGTGACAGTTTGTAAAATTACACTTGGGGTTCTGATTGTCAGTCATTTAAAACGTTGTTATAACATTTCCTGTACAGGAAATGCCTCTGTATATTGCCACCAGCTTTTGCTAAAATTGGGAGTACTGCTGTTTTGGAGGATGTTATGAAGATGCAATATTCCCAGAAGTTATTAAATGTTCGTGACTATCAGTGGAAACATTGGAATAGAAATATGCTGTCTGTGTCTGTCTACTCAAACCTTCAAAACATTGTTCCTTCATTTATGATTTAAAGTTTGCCATGGAATATGAGGAATACCTGCAAAGCAGAAATTCCATCTTAACTGTGTCTTCAGGGTGGTTAGATATGAAGTCAAATTATACTGCAAGAGAGCAGTGATGGGTGCTTCAATTCAATACCACAGTGCATAGCCAGCCAACAAATTACCTTCTCTGCTCATTGGTCCTTTGAACATTGAAGTTCATGAACATTAAGCTGTCTGAGGTCAGATAAGATCTCAGGCTTCATTTAGTTCATGTATTCATGTGCATCTTTACCTTTTTCATCATGCTTAGCCTTTTATTGTTGATTGGTGTTTTCCCTGAGTACGGTCCCCACGTTTGGCACCTATTACATTAAAGTAAAACTCATCTGCAGACATGCTTTGAGCACACAAAGGTTTGAGTTCACACTGCCGGTGGAGCAGAGCACGACAGCAGGTGTTGTTTCTGTACTAGGCTTTGAGGAAACTGATGCTGCTCATATTGCTTGTCAATTATCGCCTGATATTGTCCTTTTAAACTGTAAAAGACTATTTCCATCACATAAAAGACACTGAGCTGCCCCGTGCCTCTCTGTTTTACTCACACCTCTCAGGTACACAGACACTCTGCTTCTGCTTTCACACTCAAAGTGGTGTGACAGATCATCGGTGCTGTCATTTCCTTTGCTGTTTTGCCCAGTTTTATTTTATTTGATTGTTCATTACTGAGGAGATGGTGAAGATGGTAAAGGTCTGCTTTATACAGTGCTGCCGGCATGTACGGGGGGGCCCCCCCCCCCCGCCCCCCGGGGGTGGGGGGGGGGTGGGGGGTGGGGGGGGG